>OX155957.1:4207821-4500572 GCA_944548615.1 Micropterix aruncella | reverse complement strand
ATGCTAAATACTAGTTTATACAATCTAGCCACTCAAAATGACATTGTGCTATTTTGCGACATAAATAAACTTAAATCAATGAGACCTAACTTAAAAAATAGATATGTTTTAAAAAAATATCAGACAATATATGCTAAACTGATAGCAGATGATATAAATACCCATATTACTCAAAATAAAAACCATAAATCTTATCAAAAGTATTCCCCTATTATTGTGGTAAAATATACTGCCGATATTGCAGAGTCGGCAAGCGCACTTAGTAAAAGTGACACCACTGCGCTGATACCATGCGACGCATCAGAAACAAATTCTGAAGACCTTATACTCATGAATGCACCTCATTTAAACTAAAGTCTAAGACAAATGGAAAGCTATTACATCTAGTTCATCAGAACATACAGGGCTTTCTACGCAAAGAACTAGAGGTCGAGTTATTTCTTGAAACAAGAATAACAGAAAAACATTTCTTTAAGACAATAGAGCGAAACTCTGGCTATGTAATTAATGAAAATGAAAACTTAAGTAGCAATAATGGTAATTTAATACAATTGTCTTCAGAGAAAATTAATAATATAAATAATCTGATATCCCCATCAGTGGTTATTACTCAAGAAAATATGCCAAAAAATTGTATAAATCTGGTGCATCAGAATATTCAGGGGATAATAGGCAAAGAGCTAGAATTAGAATTGTTCTTGAACTGTAATCATATCGACATTCTATGTATATCAGAATCATGGCTCAAAAGCCATCAGATCATTTTCAGTTCCAATAACCATCAGATTGCCAGCTCATTTAACAGAGTTCGGTTGATACGTGGTGGCTCTTTAATAATTATTAAGAAATGCTTGAAATTTAAAGAAAGACGTGATATTGTGAGCCTCTCTGTCGAACGAGTTTTAGAGATTGCATGTATAGAATTGGAGGAAACCATTGCCATGAGTGTATACAAACCACCATGTGCGCCTTATGAAGCTTTTTATAAAATTATGGAAGATGCCTTATTCAGAATAACCAATAGTCCTAAAACAATTGTTATTTGTGGAGACTTTAACATCAATATATTAGAAAAAAAATCCTTGACATGTAACTTTTTAAATTTATTTAGATCATTTAACTTATATAATGTTTTTCTTGAACCTACGAGGATAACTGCCTCAAGTGCTACTTGTATAGATAATATATTCACAAACATAAAACCCAATTATAAATCACTAATTAATATTTTGCACTCTGATCACTGCGGTCAGTTAGTATCATTTCCTAAGAAAAGCATTAGGGTTCTAAGAAAAAATATTAGTTTTATTCCAATTACTGAGTGCCGTCTAGGGGAATTTAAATCTAGCTTAATTAGCAAATTACAAAGGTTGCCAATTCATGACAATCCTGACCAACTTTATGACTCATTCTTTGAATTAATTAGAGTTGAATTTAATAGAATCTTCATACCTAAAACGAAATCGATCAGTGATCGCTTATGCTTTAGTGATTGGGCAACTGTTGGTATTTACAAAAGTCGTAATAAATTGTATGAACTGTATAATGAAAAAACTTATAATCATAGTGCGACTTTTAAGAAGTATGTAAATAACTATTCCAAAATATTCAAACGAGCCTGTTCCACTGCGAAGTCAATTTATTTGAAGAATAAGATCAAAAACTCTACAAACAAAATTAAAGCTACATGGAATATTATTAATAATGAAACAAATAGGGTTATAGCTCGCACAAGGGACTTTCATTTAAAGATAAATAATTTAGACATTAAAGCGGATATGGAAGTTGCGACTGAGTTTGAGCGATTTTTTACGAATATACCGTTAATAACGACTAACGCCCTCAAGTCGTCTTCCATTTCAGCTGAGATGCTACTTAAAGAAAGCGTTTCCGCATGTGTTACCGACTTCGCTTTCACTATTGTTAACTGCAATGATATAATAAATGCCTTTAATACAATTGAGATAAAGAAAACTATGGACCTTTGGGGATATTCTGTAAAAACAATTTCATACATCATAGAAATAATCGCACCTTATCTAGCCTATATATTCAATTGTTGTGTTACTTCTGGAGTGTTTCCTGATCTGATGAAACATAGTAAAGTTATACCATTATTTAAATCTGGCGATACTTCTGATCCCTCGAATTTTCGACCAGTTTCCGTACTTCCCACTTTGAGTAAAATTTTCGAAAAATTAATTCTTAGACAATTGCACACTCATTTTAACAAATATAATTTACTTCATAAGAAACAGTTTGGATTTACAAAGGGTTGCTCAACCATAGATGCGGGAACCGAACTATTGACAGGTATATTGAATGCCTGGGAAGAGTCACAAGACGCATTAGGCATCTTCTGTGACTTGTCTAAGGCATTTGATTGTGTACACCATGATACACTAGTTAGGAAATTACATCACTATGGCATTAGGAACAAGGCTCTTGATCTTCTTACTTCTTACTTGGGAAATAGAATTCAGAAGGTTGATGTAAACGGTAAAAGATCACCAGGATCAATGGTCACCATGGGTGTCCCACAAGGCTCCATTCTTGGCCCATTTCTCTTCCTAATATACATAAATGATTTACCCTTTCACATAAGGAATAATCACGAAATTGTATTGTTTGCTGATGATACTTCTTTGACGTTTAAAATTAGTCGAAAATTGTACAATTATGACGAAGTTAACAATGCACTCTCAAAAGTTGTCCATTGGTTTAATGTAAATAACCTACTATTAAATGAAAGAAAAACCAAAGTGATTAAATTTTCTACACCTAATGTTAAGCAGGTACAAACCAATGTAGAAATAAATGGAACTAGACTGGAGCCTGTTGCTTCAACTGTGTTTCTAGGGATAACAATTGACTCCAAATTACAATGGGGCCCACAAATTGAGAAAATGTCAGGAAAACTTAGCTCTGCGGCATACGCAGTTAAAACAATAAGGCGGCTGACTGATGTAGATACAGCAAGAATTGTATACTTTAGTTACTTTCACAGCATTATGTCCTATGGGATTCTTCTCTGGGGAAGCTGTGCGGACATCAATAACATCTTTATACTACAGAAACGTGCTGTAAGAGCTATATATAAACTTGGTCCTCGAGTTTCACTTAGAGAAAAATTCAAAGAGATAAATATTCTTACTGTTGCATCACAATATATATACGAAAATCTGTTGTATGTCCACAAGAATATTGACAAGTTTAAAATAAAAAGCGACACTCATCATTTTAATACTAGACATAAGCATAACCTTGTTGTACGTGCTACTCGTCTCCACAAAATAAGCAATTCTTTTTTGGGACAATGTATACGCTTCTATAACAAACTTCCTCATACTATTAGAGAACTATCTGTAAATAAGTTTAAAGCTACCATCAAAGCAAAATTGTATAAAAAAGCATACTATACAATATCTGATTATGTAAATGACAAAACGGCTTGGGAGTAAGGCTTGGACGCATCATAAGAACATAAATTAAAAATAATATTTAATTGTGTCTATATGAATAAAGAACATTTTGATTTGATTTGATTTGATTGCGTGGGTGTGTGTATGCGATGAATATGTTAATTTCGTTTTGATATGTGTTAATAATGGAACACTCAGTGTTGTCACCCTCCACACACTAAGCGCGCGATTCCCCATTCACTTTCCATTCGTGGACACCGCATTTGCAATGAGGATTCCGGTCGGAAGGAATTTCTGGACTCGCTCGAATCAGCTCTGCTGAAAAGGGATTATCCCACTGCATTACTAAATAAACAGATAATTCCGAGCCACAGACGCTTCCAGCAGAACGCCCCCAAAAGTTCTTCAACGGTGGAATCCCTGCGCTTATGTACTACGTACTTCCCTGGGGTGGAAAAATTGAGACCCATTCTTAAAGATTTATTCCCCATTATTTCTTCCAGCCCGCTTACTAAAAGCCTTTTATCGGCCCCACCCAACATCGTGTACCGGAGACCTCCCAACCTCCGTGATATTCTGTCCCGCACTGCCACTAGCGCCAGCATCAGCACCCCATCACCGCCAGGCTCCTTCCCTTGTAATAAGAGCCGATGTAAAACGTGTCCTATTCATTTTCCCGCCACCGAGTTCACTAGCCCTAACACTACTGAAGTCTACAAAATCAGCACACATGCGGACTGCGCTTCGCAAAACTGCATTTACCACCTACAATGCAGATTTTGTGATGCATTTTATGTAGGTGAAACTACCAATAGACTCAATCTTCGCATGAATAATCATCGTTGCTCAGCCAAAGGAGGCGTATCAAGTCTTCCAATCCATACCCACGCGCGATCGCATGGCAAAAGCTTCGATGAGTGTTTCACTGTGAAAGTTATTAGGGCATTCCCGGAAAATACACCGGAAATAAAACTTAAAACGTGGGAACTTGGACATATATGGGTAATAGGGGCTTGCCAGGGGTGCGGACTAAACGTCCAACACTGAGTGTTCCATTATTAACACATATCAAAACGAAATTAACATATTCATCGCATACACACACCCACGCAATCCAACACACATACTCACACACGCTCACCTCCCCACACATATGTAGTTCAAACACTTTTAACACACATGCACTACAACTATTTTTTATATATTTTTTATTAAAACTTAAAAAAATATGTATTTTTTTAATTCAAAATTAAACCGTTTTAATTTAAATTCACATTATCATCCCGCCAAATCACCATTCTCCCAGTACCACAGAAGAAAAGCGGGTAGCCGTTGGTGACAGCAGCGGATGCCAGTATTCTTCTCGCCGCTGAGGAAGGAGCCACGGGCTCCGAAACGTTCGGCTAAGGTACTCAACTCTATCCCTTTTACTAACCAAAAACCCTAAAGTGTATATATATATATATATACATATATGTATATATATATATATATATATATATATATATATATATATATATATATATATATATATATATATATATATATATATATATATATATATATATATATATATATATATATATATATATATATATATATATATATATATATATATATATATATATATATATATATATATATATATATATATATATATATATATATATATATATATATATATATATATATATATATATATATATATATATATATATATATATATATATATATATATATATATATATATATATATATATATATATATATATATATATATATATATATATATATATATATATATATATAATTATAATTATAAGATATATCTATCATTTAAAATAAGCATTTCCCAATCCAGTCCGGGAAAACCTTCCAGCTATGTAAGTGGCTTTTATTATTTTTATTTTTTCATCAAAGTGTCATCCTTTAAACGAATCCTAAAAAAAAGAAATTTTACAAAAAACCAATCAATTATTAACAATATTATACAATTTTATCTTATGTGTTGAACTCTTGTAAATATCATATAGCCTTAAGTATAAACTTCTCGACCAGAAATTACGATTTATATTTTATTTCATGGCAACGAGCAAATGAAGTATTTTATTTTTATTTTTATTTAATGGCTGACTGATAGCGAGCCCAGAAATGGTATATCGTCCTTTTAAAGAGTGGATATATTCGAATTTCAAATCGAATTTTCGGTATGTCATTCCGCATTTAAGAGACGATTCCTTGTGATTTTTTTCATTGTTTTTGCTTTACTTTGTCACTAATAAAGACATTTTATTTTGGTTTGCAAAAGGATACGCTTTGTTTTTGAGATGTGGATGAAGGGCGATCGTTCGCTAGCGATAAAGGGATCCCATTAAACCTACATTGCACTGTCGAAAGTGGTGCTCATCCAGGCATACATCTCGTTTAAAATAAGCATTTCCCAATCCAGTCCGGGAAAACCTTCCAGCAATGTAAGTGGCTTTTATTATTTTTAATTTTTCATCAAAGTGTCATCCTTTAAACGAATTCTTAAAAAAAGAAATTTTACAAAAAACCAATCAAATATTAACTATATATATATAAATTAATTTTTGTATATCTGTACGAGCTTAATATACTTCAAAACTGTTTGACCGATCACCATAAAAGTTGGCACATATACGTATGTTTTCATGGCGAAGGTTTGTATGATATCCGCTTTGAGTGCCTTACTACTAGATGGCGCTGCAGCCCATTTACTTATATACCGCTCAACCGATCGCCATGAAAATTGGTATACATATATATTTGAGAAAGCATAATATTTTCGCGCTATTAACTGTATTTTAATTAGCCACCAGATGGCGCTGCAGCCAACTTTTATACTTTTCAACCAATCGCCGTGAAAATTGGTAGACATGGGCATTGATTTTATAGTGTAATAGATAACGCCATTCCATACTGCAAAATGGAAGTCGCAATTAAATACAAAAAACGGCAGGTAGATGGCCATCGTAGTTTTCAAACTCGATTTAATGCGCTTCCATCTTCAATAAACCAATATTTGGCAGATAGATGGCGTTCAAACATATTATCGGACGCGTCCGTAAGCCGCGGCTTACGAACGTGTGCACAGTCGTCCGCGACTAACGTCCGATAATGTGCACGGCTCAAAAGAAATTCATTACACAGATCGCGTGCATAAGCCGCGGCTGACGGACGCGTCCAATAATGTGTTTGCCCCTTTGTTTGCCCCTAAGCGTGTACCGTAGCCCGATACGCAAATCTATATTACTAGAGATGTGTCTATTGTAGTTATCGATATAGTCAGTATCGTTTGCACAATAACAGATATTTTGGAAAAGTAATGAAACTACACGCTATTCATTTAGAACTAAAAATCTCTATATAATTATTGATTATATTAACGCCGATATACCATGACAATATGCATCTACTAACATTGAACTATATATACTAACATAGATATATATCATGGAAAACTAGATATACTAACATGGAAAATCCAATACTTAACGCCGACTTCACTTTTTAACATAGATAGGTACTGATACATTAATTTCGACAAAATAGTATCGATATATAACAAAACCGAAACGTTATAATTATTAATGTACGACTTATTGAAACAAAGAAACGTTGAAACTATACTTTTCCTTTATCGAATAAACGCATTATTGATTAATTTTTAAGTATTTATTAGCTATACTGGCTATTTTATTGTTTTTATACTCGAACGTAGGTGATACCATTACGTTTCGTTGGAGAAATCTGGTAACGTAGGTGATACCATTCGTTGGCAGAAATCTAAGCTCTTACGGGTATAAACATGCAATTCTGCCCAGAAACCTTGAAAAAATACCAGCTCATAGAAAACGGTATTCAATACATAAAAAATCTTAAATTTGCTGATAATATTTTAGTTATCAACTCGCAAAGAAAAATTGGGTTTTTAGGATTCACACTTTGTCTACAATCACTAAAAAATCTTTAGAGCGATTTACTTCAGCAAAACCCTCCAAAAATTAGTTTAATATGTACATATAAGCTTTTTGTTAGAGTTATTTTTTGGTGCAGTTAGATCACTGGGGGGCTTTAATAATAATCCTTCCGCAAAACAGTTTAGAGGAGCATATACAAAATTACTCGTCCACGCCGAATTTAAAGCCGCTGAAGGAAACTGAATTCCGTTAGAGAATATACCTACCTATTCTAAACTTTACACAAAAATCCCAGTATGTTGATACGATTAATAATTCTCTTGCAAAATATAGAACGTTGGAACACTTAAAAAAAATAACGCATGCCGAAGAAGTTATTTACCATATATCGGGGTTTGTTGTAAAACATTTACAAAGGTATCTAGTCTGTGAAGACTGTTTATCAACGGTAACCCATATATGCCCAGCGATTCGAAAACGAAACAAGAAGTAGTACTTTCGTAAAAGCATCGGAAATCCTTTGGGCGCTCAGTAAAATCCAAAAAACTGCTAGCTCTCTCAAGAGTACGGAACTGTCTCCCTTTTGATTGAACTTCTTTGAGTTCCCTTTGAACTCCCTTTTGATTGAATTGACACTTTTGATTGAAACAGTAAGCAGTGCCAGTTGTGTCATGTTCGCATCGTGCAAAAATCACGTCTCCCGAAAAAAAGAAAGTATTTATTCAGTTGAGTAAATCTTTGTACAAGTATCATACTTTTGTAGTAAATTTGGGTAAGTTTTGTAGTAAATTATGGACTTATTCGTGTTTTTAGAATTAGTCGATTGTAGATAGAATTAGTAGATTGCACGTGAAATTAATAATAAATATTAAATAAATTCATTATAACATCTTGGTTTGAATTACCTATAGGTAACGAACGTAGGATATTTGCCCATTGTTTCGTTTTCGAACACCTCAAAATATCTAGTTAACAAAAAATAATATATACCTAAAGTAGTTAATACTGTTATAGGGACTTTTCAATATAAACATATCTGAAAATAATCAAAATCAACATCCCAAAATAGTTCAGGGCATATATGGGTTAAAAAGCCCCAAGAAAAAATCATTGACATCGACTAAAGACAAAGGAGGCCTAATTTACCCGAGTGATGATGTGTATTTCATAAGTATGTGAAAAAAATTGCGTAAATTTTTAGTATAATATATTCACCATAGTAAAATTAACAACCAAGATGTGCATACAATGATAAGGGACGTGATATTGTATGATATGCACTCATCGAATAACCAAATTATTTTTTGCTGTTTAAATGAACATCAACTCGATTTCAGTTTTTTTGAAGATCATACATATCTTCTAATAAAATCGATCTGCGAAAATTATCTCAAGCTAAGAATCCATTTTAAAATGAAGAACGCTGTAGTAGAAAAGAGCGTCAGAAATTTTTATAATAAATTAGTGCTATTTAAAGGTCATTAGCGCACCCAAACTAGTATAGTAATAAATAATATTACGAGAATCTTACATTGTTTAATTGTGACAAAAAAAGGGTTTTTTTAAAAAAAAAAAAACATATTTTTTATTATATTTTTTTATTATTAATTAATATTTACTACTTTTATTTTGAATCTAATTTAATCAAGAATGATGTCGATAGTATTTGTAACTAGCGTTAACGAGAATCTGACGTAGTTTAGTTGTGATAAAAATAAAGTTTTATTTTAAATAAGACTTATTTTTATATTATTAGGTTTTTACTACACCTTATATTGATAATGCTTTTATTTTTAATCTAATTTAATCAAGAATCATACCGATAGTATTTGTAAATGCATTTAATATTACGAGAATCTGTCATTCTTTAGTTGTGACAAAAATAGGTTTTTTTTTTAATAAAAGACCTATTTTTTAAATTCAGCTTTATTTATACTTTTATTCTAATTTATTCAAGAATCTTATCGATAGTATTTATTGTAACCTTATTAATTTATACTTTTATTCTAATTTATTCAAGAATCTTATCGATAGTATATTGTAAGCGCTCTTCCCTGTCACGCACACTAAACAGCTTTAGAAACTCACACTATCAAAAAACGGAGTCTTTAGCAAATGCGCCGTTTCTGCCATGAACATAGATTTGGCAACGCTGCATTTGATAGGGCGTTTACACTCCGCGCGAGGCCCGAGGCGAGACGCAAAACCATATCAGTAAACAAATGGAACAGAGGCAAAGCTTCTAACGAGCGTACAAAACCAACTTGCTAGAAGCTTTGCCTCTGTTCCGTTTGTTTACACATGGTTTAGCGTCTCGCCTCGCGCCTCGCGCGAGAGTGTAAACGGCCCATCACAAACCACAGAACCATTGATTTTATATGACAGAACTATGCGCGATCATCGCCAGCTGGCGTTATTTACAGTAAATAAGAAAGTTTACACGTACCTAACTGTTTATTTATTAATTTATTTATTTATTTAAACCCATAAAAAAAACAATTACATAACAAAAACATCGTCTTAGCCTAATAATTAATAATTTAACATTTCCTTTTGTTGTCATTTTAGTAATGCAAATATAAAATTTTATTATGCAAATTCAGATCTTAGGATCTATGTACAATAATATTTTTATCATAAAATCAATAACATCGAACAATAACGAGAGCTGTTCTATGGTAAAAATTTAATTTTGTACTTTTTTTTAAGGTAACATTAAGAGTTAATTTAAATAAATTTATATAACAAAAACATATTGCTATTTTAAGTAGGTTTTTACATTGTTACTTTCATTTTATATTGCATTGGTGAGTTGTGTAAAATTCATAGTCATCAATTACTTAAAAATTTCAAATACAGTCGACAGTGTAAATTAACAGTAGTAAAAAATGTCAGATAAAATATTATAAAATGTATAAATAAAACAGTATTTTAATTACATAAAATTGTAAATTAAATGAATTGTAATATCAGCAGTATTATTGCTTACAACATATATGACAATATAATATAATACGATAATACATACCTACACCCACAGAAGTGCCTTAGTAATAATTTATAATAGAAAATTAAACTTACATATTAGACTACTAGATGTATTACATAACTTTTAGAATATACATTTCTTGAGAACGAACAACCTCTTCGGAAGTAAAATGATTACTGCATACAAACGAACCAGAGCTCGGCGTCCAATTAGAACGTGGAATAGCCCTAGTCTATCGCTTACGAAGATTATCTTCCTTCGGGAAAGAAAATGTTGAAACGGGAAGTTCTCCAGTTTTCAACGCAGAGTTATAATTTGATTTGTATCCGGGAACACAGCATCGCCTCGGCATCTAAAAAATATAAGCTAGTATTAGCGGTGATATTACACCCAAGCTGGTTCGAATTCGTTTGATATGTTCGACTACATAATGAAATTGTTTCCAGTCAGTCGATAGTAGCATCGATGATGATCATCGTCATTGAGTATCGCTCGCTTGATCAAAAGCTGCATACAGATACAGACTCATCTCTCCACGCTCTACCTTCATTAAGTTAACCTTTTATCGGCATAAAATCCGATGTTGTGATGTTACGCATGTTAGATCGCTTGGCTTTAGAAACAAATACGAAATCAAATAAAACCGATCTATTGCAATTTTTTACACGCACCCGAGGATTCCGTAAGTTATTAAGAATAGATTCCACCTATAAAAGTAATCCTACATATTAACTAGCTAAAATTTTAGCAGTCCTTTGATATTATTATTCTTTGATTCAAAAAGTTCGCGTACGCGTTGAATCGGATTATTCGAGGGTAGCGCTCTCGGTTCTCTTGCGGCAGCGGTGGTTTGTTGGAATAAGTTTTTTTACACGAAAGGCGCATTTTACGGACGTTTTGTCGAGGAAGGGTTTCGTGTGCTTCATTTTCTCTTCTCGGTTGTTTTCGCGACAAACAGTTTGGTGAGAGGGGTGTGTGGCAACCTGGGAAGTGAAGAAAAGGACGACCTGATTGACGTGATAGAGCGGTCCAAGCCAGGGAGTACTCCAGAAACAAGGCGAAACAATTAGGTGAGCAATATAGTTATACCTTGTATTTGTTGGAGTGCATCGAAAGTCTGGAGAAAGCCCCTGGCTGAAACATTTGGTATGAAACCCAAGTATCGAGTAAGGCTTTTCGCTATCCCTACCTTTATACAGTGACCAATATCAAGTCAGACGAATTGCAATTTCTCAGCTGCAAGTATAGAAGCAATTAAGGGTGTCAACACGTGCATACTCTTCACCTCAGGAAGATTTAAAGACAACAGGTCGTTTCTATCGGCCTTGTGTTTATGCCATTGCGTCTGAAAATAGACAAAAAAATGCTTAAATGTTTGATATGTTTAAATATTTAGCTCACCAAATCCAACATCTACTGAAGCACAAGCTTCGCTTAGTTGGGCGACATCAGTCAGTAAACATCATAAGAGTTTAATTTATTTCTGTGGTTTGCGTAATTTAGTTTAATATTTTGTTTGATGTTTTCATTGTAGATTGCATATTTTTTTTGTTAATTTCTTTATCTATACTAATATTATAAAGAGGTAAAGTTTGTGAGTTTGTGAGGTTGTAGGGAGTAATCTCTAGATCTACTGAACCGATTTTGAAAATTCTTTTACCCATAGAAAGCCACGTTAGTTGCAAGTGTCATAGGCTATATATTAATCCGAAAAATGAAAAGACTTTTTCGTGATAGTCGGATTTCCAAAGTAAGTCGGAGAAAACGGTCGAACGAAAACGTTTATAACTAACGCTGCCTTAACGATGAGAGATATATGATTAAGTTCTAAAGAAAAGTTGTAGAGCTTGATAATGCGTACACAAAAGCCACGACAGCATATGCCTAACTTTTATATTTAAGTCACAAAAAGTAGTATTTTTATATGAAAAAAAATAATTTAAATCTTTAGGTCATGTTTATTGGTCATATTATCAACAATTATGAATTCTTATCAAAATAAGTAAATTTATCGTCTCAAGTGTTTAAAACAAAAGGCTTTCCTCTTTTACTGCATATAATTCCCCTTTTACTGCATAAATAGTTAAAGAAATAATACACTTACAAATAAGACACTCACAAGAAGACACTCACAAATAACGGTATTATAGTCAAATTGGCATGCAAATACATATATATGCAGTAAAAATATAACCCTTCTTTTGGCAGTCAGGAAATAAATCATAGCACTCACTACTAACCGAACCACACTCATAATTTCATCACAGGTAAAAAGTTTTACCACCCAACGAAGTGGGCACGGGTCAGCTAGTTAAAGATTAAAAACGAATAACCAAATAATTACCTTGAGGGATTAATGTAAATCGTATTTTATCCAGGAATGCACTGCACACATATCCCTGGAATGCACCAATGACTCTCGGAATCTGAAATTTAAGTCAAAATTAATGAAAGGGTATATATAATGAGGTATACGAGGCAAACCAATCGGTTGAGTACCTATATTTTATCCAGATCCAACGGCGATCTGTCTGGATTGCACTAACAACTCTTCCTGGAATCTGTAATATATTTGAAGTTAAATTAATGATGAGGTACATAATGAGGTATGCAAAACAAAGCAATAGGCGTGTTTAGAGTGCTCAAAAACTATTATATATTTAATGGGTAACGTCTTTTAATCTGGACAATACGTCTTGTTTCTCGACTGATAGAACGCCGATATTGCTGTGATAATCTTAAACGAGGCCTGGTTGGCTGTGGCCAGGCATGTTAAAAAAGCTATCTTGTTGCATGCATTACAAATAAAAGCTTATACAGTTGTCGTAGAAGAAGATCAATTAAATATTTACCTGAAGCCGTTATCGTTATCAGAAAATGAGGTGGACTCTCTCTCTCAATTTCACTTAGTCCACAGACTGCACAGACGCTTCTGGGAATCTGTAATTTATTTGCATTCAAAATAAACAACACTCTAAAATATAACATGATGTCGACATAGATTGTGCTAATAATAGCGCTAAATAGGTAAAGAATACTGTTAAAAAATGATTATACCATTAATATTTAATAGATATGAACTAAAACTGTAAAATTAGCGATAATAACGAATGTTTTGCAAATCAAAGAAACACAATTTGAGGTTATGTTTGTATGCAAAACAACATACGCAAATTTGTTGATAAAAAGATGTATATTTACCTTAAATAGTTGTTGCAGATGAGTATTTTACATTAAATCACATTTAAAATTACACATAAAAACCACAAAAACTCACAAAACCCCAATAAACTGTCCACTGTCATAGAACTGTCAACAATACGTAGATCGACGTTGCCATATCTCTCATGGCTTATTGTTGGAAAATGCGATGCCTAAAATAGCACGCCATCTATTATTTTCTTCATTGAACATGTGATTTGTAGCTTAAATGAAATGCAATAGATAGCGCTAATATTTGAATGCTAATTTCTTTGTAACTGCTTGAATTATTGGGTTTTTAGAATCAATCGATCCTTTATAATTAAAACTTAATTATCAATGTTAATATAGATATCCAAATAAATTACTATACGTTTCGACGTCAGCACCACCAGCGCCCTCTGCGTCGTGACGGCGAGAAATATGCTGCCATTTGCTTGTATGTGATGGCGTTATCTATTACACTATAAAATCAATGACATGGGTATTTGAGCGCAGATAATATTTTCGCTGAGAGACCAGACATATTTCAAACTATGTTACAACAACTAGATTACGAAAGCAGAAAAGCAGGTCTATCCATGAATCCAACGAAGACCAAAATAATGACAAATGCATTAAAGGAAAACATAGAAATAGGACAAGAGATTATCGAGTATGTAGATCAATAAAAGACCAATACTCAAAGAAATCGATAGAAGAATAGGCAACACTTGGAAACGGTACTGGTCACTAAAAGAGATAGAGTTAAAAATGAAACTATACCGATGTCAGTAAAAAGTAAACTATATAATATAGGCATTCACCCATGTCTTACTTACGGGTGTCAAACTTGGCCTGCCACGAACATAAATAACCAAAAACGAATAGTATGCCAAAGAAACATGGAGCGAAGCATGCTAAACATAAGGCTACAGGACAGTTGGACGACCTCAAAAATAAGGAAAATAACAAAGGTGAACGATGTTTTGAATAAAATAAGAAAACTAAAATGGAGCTGGACTGGTCACATCATGAGAACCAACAAAGAAAAATGGACGAAGGACGTAATGGAATGGTATCCTAGAAATTGGAAAAGACAAAAAGGACGTCAAATTAATGACTGGAAATTGGAAAAGACAAATGGGAAGATGACTTGCCGAAAGGATGGAGAAGGTTGGCTTGTGACAGAGATGAATGGAGGAAAAAGGGAGAGGCCTATGTCGAAGGACAACCTGATCAAAAAACTGGCTGCTGAAGAATATGATACCTTATTTAAAAATTAGATTAAAAGTTAATAAAATATATTGTTATATCACATAAGCCATAATTGTACAATACGGTCAGCGAATAATGATTTTATTATTATTATTAATATTTTCGCGCTATCTACGTTGTTGTTACTTGCCACTAGATGGCGGTGCAGCAGGTCAACTTCTATACTGATTAACTGATCGCCATGAAAATGTTATAAAATTGAAAGTGGAAGTAAAGTTTATTAACACAGGCTACTTTGGGACGGTGGGGGGGGGGGGGGGGGTAGAAGGATGAGAGGTAGAGAAGGAAACGGATACCCGAGCATCGCTGGGTAACATTCCACTAGTTTTATATAATTCTTGCATTTATGTAATTTCGAATGAAATCAACAAACGCGAGAGACACGCTATGGTTGCGCTCTTTTTTAAAAGAGTAATTGTTGTGCGTGGAAAGAAAGACATAACATATCGCCTAATATCAAGAATTTATGTATCTTGTTAGGCAGCTCGCACAAGTCAGCGCTAGGCCGGCGCGAAACACTCTTTCATTTCTTTTATGATTTTTTTTATTGAGGCATTTGTTTTCGCACGTGCCTTGCGAATCCATAACCATTGTGATTACTTTCAGAGGCGCACTTTTGGCCAATTTGTATAACACTTTATCACGCTGTTAAAAAAATATAAGAGAGGCGAAGTGAAATCATGGTTCGTTAACCCTTTTCAAAAGCAGTAAACAATTTCGGGGTGGTTATTTAAATAATTTATTGCTGGTCAATAAATTATTTTATAAATAATTTATTATTTATTTATATGATTTATTGCTATATAATTTATTTATATAATTTATTTATTTATTGTTTATATAATTTATTTTATTAATTTATTGCTGATCAGTTAAGGGAGTTTGCAAAATGTCACTGAAAATTTATTGTATCAAATATTGCAGGAAAACAGGCCCTGTGAAAATGACTAAGCCGTGTATTCCAAAGACGCCGAAATAATCTTTCTGGTGTTCTATTGATCATTTGGTATATGTTTAATCTGATTGTCAGGTAGCGAATGGTTTCGTGTAGCTTGGGCCATAAGATCCTATTTGTTTTCGGGTCGGCCCAACTAACGATTCAATTCCTATTCAGAAGCCTCCTCGTGTGCAATTCCGTGTGTAATCTCTTACAACCAACCCTACTATGACCTGTTATATGTATGTGTGCGTGTAACATGTGTGTAAGTGTGTCTTGTTATTGCATTCGATGTAGCACATAAACTTCTATAGCGCTCAACCGATCGCCAAGAAAATTGGTATACATAGACATTTGAGAACGCACAATATTTTCGCGATATTCACTTTATTGTATCTCGCCATCAGATGGCGCTGCAGTCAACTTCTATGTTCAACCAATCGGTGTGAAAACTGGTAGACATTCGTATTTGAGTCCGCATTATATTTCCGCGCTCAAATACCACGTTGTTGTAGCTTGCAACTAGATGGCGCTGCAGCAGGTCAACTTCTATACTGTTTAACCGATTGCCATGAAAATTTTATAAATTGGAAGGAACGGCGATTAATATAGGCTACTTGGGGGGGGGGGGGGGGAGAAGAGAAGAAGGAGTGAGAGAGGAAAGAAAACGGATACCTGAGCATCGCCTGGTAGCATCCCACTAGTACTATAGATATATAATCAACGGAGCACGATCTCAGAGCTCGGGACCACTTAGTACCATGGATTAACCATCTCATCGCCTACCATTCACCCTACTACATTATTATAATTTTCAATTACACTTTTGTATCACTTTAGTATGTAAGCTAAACCTGGTATATATCCTATAAAATCAAACTGCTTGGAATATTTTATCATAATGTTAGATAGTAAGTGACTTCTAAGATATTTATTTAAAGCGACATGATACATGGGAACGACCATATCTGAGGAATTTTAGTTTTATATGTTTTTTGAAAAATATAAGCATTCATTTAAAAATGTTTCTAAGTGAATCCCTCAATAAGGAACCAATTTAAAATGTTGACTCAAAAAAGTTGCTGATTGCCTTGGACAAGGCTTTAAACTGACTTCGAAAACTTTCAGGCGCGTTTACTCCTACAATGTAAGCGGTGAGTGTGTTTTATTATAATATTATTATATTGACTGGTTAATTTTCTAGGGCAGCACATTAATTACAAATAATTAAAACGTGAGAGCGATCTGAGAGGTACGCTAAATATGCTTTGCCATTAACACTCTTATACCACCACTGCGTAAAGATAGTTATTCTGTGCTATCGCTGCGATTTACCGTTTAGTATGCGTCTGGTTCCCGGCGCTAGCGGACGTGGAATCTGCGCTTGACGCTTCGTCACAGATGGATTCTTATGGGTCAAACCTTACAAAATTGACTTCGTCTATTTTTTTGCTTGTCCGCCCATTTCGCATATTTTTCTGAGGTCTCATGTCGCCTTAATTTAATAAAAGGTTCAAGGGGTGCCCGAAAGGGTGTCACCAGGAGAATGTTCCTCCATATCGCGGTTCGTCCACCCCTCGCGTGATACCCTTCTGGTACGCGTGAGGTTGTCAATGCACGACATCCCGGGTAACAAAACGACACATGTCTTTTATTTATTTATTTATTTATTTATTTTTAGGAAAACCAACAGCTAATTATAATTTAACAAAAAGACGGAGTAAGATAACATAGGGCCAATTAAAGGTTTTCACGTTTAAGTAACGTTGTAGAAACATATGTGATCTTTCAATTAAAGCTATCGATTAAAAATGCATCAAAAATTATTTAACAATTAATGTTAAAGAATTCACTGTTCAGCCGCTGCCTAGCTGAGTTAATTAATACTTGTACAGAATAGATCAAAGTTAAAGCGTTTAATCAAGTCATTGAAATTGTCACTTGTTCGCCACAGAAATGCATTTTGCCTATAGTTGGTACCAGCATGAGGAACATGGAGAGCAAGGTTAAATCTATTGAGTTTGGAAGGAACACGGAGGTTAATTTTATTTAGTAAGTCAGGGTAGTTAATGTTATTCGAGGTGATTTTTTGCGAAAAGGTTAAGTCCGCGGTTTCACGCCGCTTAATCAAGGGGAGGATATGAAATTTCTTGCATAAATTGAAATAGTTAGATGAGCTGTATGGGATTTTCAGACGGAAGCAGAGATATTTCTCGATTTTCATTTGAATGCGCTCGATTATATTTATATATTTATCATAACAAGGGTTCCATACCTGTCGTTAGAACTGCCCGGATGGTAGGCGGGGTTTTTCCTTCCGCCTGTTACCGCGTAGACTATACTATCCGCAGTACAAAGTGACGACTCGGGCAATTAACGACAGTTAACTTAGGGATGGTACCATGTCAATGAAATATTTATTATTTATATAATAATTTACCTGCTAAAATTAGATAGGTAGATAAATTTTTTAGATTTAGTCAAAAGCGGTGAGTAAATACCGTAATAGGTGGTGAGTAGCTAACCGATTAGGACTATTAATTGTGGTAATCGTAACAGTTCGATTTCGACATTTTATGACATTTTAACGACACTTTTGTCAAATTAGTTTTCGTCTACTATATTTATTGTACGTATTATGTAGGTGAATACGAAAGTATTGCACCCGATCCCTAATGGAAAATGGGTAAAAATAGATATCCAAGAGTGGCTGAAAAAAAAATAACATCGACCATTTACCAACGGATATCGTAGACAAACTCTTAAAAAGAGTGTCGTTAAGTCAACCAAAAAATATACGCAGTGGAACAACTTGCAAATGAATACGGTCACGAAGTAATTAGTCTTCCACCATATCACTGTCAGTATAATCCGATAGAGTTAATATGGGCTCAAGTCAAAGGAGAAGTTGCGACGAAAAATAGCACCCTCAAAATGGCAGATGTTGAAAAGTTATTAAATGAGGCCATCGACAATGTGACAACCGAAGACTGGATTATTTTTTTTGAATAACAATTATTTTATTGTCACCTATTATGGGAGCTAACGGGCCCATGATGAGTTGGCCACGATGACCCATGTGTTCAGGGTCGGTCACACTCACGGGTCAACACCCATCCGACGGCCTCCACGCACGGGGTGCGAACCTGTGTAGGACTCTGGCCAGCGAACCAGTTTCCCCTGGGAATCAAACCTCTGGCGCTCCTGGACGATCTGCGCACCGTGCGGCGCAAGCCAATCGATTGTGCTCTCCGACTAACAGTCGGGGGAGTCTGGAAACTGTATTGTTTCCTATAGAGCGGGGGTGGTTGCCTACCTTACGGCGACTGCTCTTGAAATGACCATTGGAAATCCGATCCCGGTTTAGAGTAGGGCAAAGGACGCCTTGGTCCGCGATAGATTCGGTGCACACCGTTTCACCGCTTCGTAAGGGAGAGGACCGCGCAAGCGACCTCGAACTCGGAACCAATCGAGAGACCGGAGAAATCTGGTCACAATTGGAAGTAAGGGCGCGAGTATCTCGAGCCGCCGGGTTTATTCCTGGCTAACTCGCGGTAAGGCGTTGGAGTCTTACGGGTTGTGGCGTAGCTAGACGTCGGATTGTTTTTGTCCAAAGTCTTCTACGCTCACTGCAGGTGGATAGAACGACTAATCGTTAAAACTTCCTGTGGTGACGGACTCGCCCGTTGTAGTCGACACCTCAAGATGTTAGGGTAAGGTAATAATATAAAAATATTGCATTACAAAATTATCTACGATAAAGTTCTTCAGTGGGGAGGAGGATAATTTAATTTTAGTTTAAACATAAAGAAAGGTTTGCCGCGCAGTCGCTAACACAAAGTATATTACGGACTATGAGAAATAGATATAATGAAAATTGTATTGAATGTGTAACAAAACTCAATTTATTAAACGAATTTACCGCGTGAAATTTGTAGGACCCGACGTTTCGGTGACGTTGCAGCCGCCGTTGTCTAGGGTAGACTGAAGAGCTGTCAGTCCGTTGTTTTGCGGGTAGGCCGCAAACCGCTGCCGCCACTGCGTAGGTTATAACGGTGGTGGGGGGCCGGGCTCGGAGGTTATAGCGGTTTGCGGCCTACCCGCAAAACAACGGACTGACAGCTCTTCAGTCTACCCTAGACAACGGCGGCTGCAACGTCACCGAAACGTCGGGTCCTACAAATTTCACGCGGTAAATTCGTTTTCTATCCTATTTATAATGTCAAACAACCGCGATAGTCTTCGATTTTATATCAATTTATTAAGTTACAACTCAGTATGCAGTATTGCCTTGCCACGCTACAAACTCAACGTTTTATCTATGAATAAAACAGGCAATATGCTGCCACCAATTGCATTACCAAACAATACTGCATTCCAATTGAAACGTACAAAATCCCGCGCTTTATATTCAGCGAGCACACCTGCATTATTATATTTTGCACGGCCACTTCAACCGGATCCCCATTATGATGCGAGTGAATATTCCCGGCGCACAGTGTTATTTCGGCAGTTTATCTGCGGATTGCAGCTCTTCCACTCCCGCTAATGGAAATATGTCCCCGCATATTCGATACGTCCAAATCCCCGATGCGCTTCGATTGTTTCACACTCCGCCCGTCAGCGTATCATAGGACAGACGCTTCGCGAGGCGGAGAAACTGAAGAATGCTCGAAAGAATTTCCGCTTCAGTAAATGTGATGCCATTAGTGGAAAGAAACTTCCGTAATAATTATTTATTAAATGATTTACTTTATAATAATAGACAAAATTTATAATAAAACAGAGGAGGCACAGTGGTTAGGTCGCCTGATCTTACTTTGTAAGTTTCCTGGTTCGATTTCCGGCTGGGTTACCATTTTCCGTTAGGATAAAGTTAACGGAATTGCATTTGGATTCTGTAGATCGATTGCAATAACAAGACACACATAAAATTGTCAACTATAACGGGCGAACCCGTCACATCAGGAAGTTTCAACGATTGTTCGTTCTATCTCCCGTGAAGTGAGGGCAGAAGACTTGGACAAAACAGTCCACCGTCAAGCTCCGCCACATGCCCGTAAGAGGCCAACGCGAGATAACCAGGTATGTTACCCAGCGGGCATTCACTCACGCCCTTACTTCCGATTGCGACCAGATTACGTCGGTCTCTCGATTGGCTATGAGTTCGAGGTCGCTTGCTCGGTCCTCTCCATTACGAATCGATGAAACGGTGTATACCGAATCTATTGCGAACCACTGCATCCTTTGCCCGGCTTTTCACCCAGGATCGAATAGCCGATGGTCGTTTCAAGAGAAGTCAGTCACCATAAGGTCCGCAACCTACCCCGTCCTATAGGAAACAGTACTCCTTCCAGACTCCCCCGACTGTTAGTCAGAGTGCACAATCGATTTGGTTACGCCGCACGGTGCGCAGACCGTCCAGGAGCGCCAGAAGGTTGATTCCTAGGGGAAACTAGCCCTAAGACCAGAGTCCTGCCAGGGCTCGCACTTCATGCTTAGAGGCTGCCGGATGGGTGTTGACCCGTGAGTGTAACCAACCCTGAACAGAATGGGTCTTCGTGGCAAACTCAGCAAGGGCCCATTAGCTCCCAAGACAAGACACACACTTAACATATGTTATAAGCACACATTCATATTAACACTTCATAGTAAGGTTGTTTGTAAGAAATTGTCGTATGACAATAAACCTGCCCATTGTGAAACGTCACAATAAAGAGTAGAAACAAAATTTTAACAAAAAAAAACCGACTCCAACAATTTTTAAAAGTGCAGCAGACATGACATTGGAAACTTAAAACGGGCTATCATAATTGAATGCGAATACAAAATTTCGTGTCTGTGCTGTTGACCGCTGAGGAGTTCCCTCATTAGAAGCCAACCCTGGGTGCCGCAGTCCTGCCTTGGTGAAACCATAAAACGGGCTGTCGTAAATGAATGCATGTACAAAATTTCGTGTCTGTGCTATTGACCGTTCAGGAGTTCCCTCGTTGGAAGTCAACCCTGGGTGCCGCAGTCTAGTCTTGGTGAAACTTAGAACGGCCTGTCGTAATAAAAAACAAAAACAAAATTTCATGTCTGTGCTGTTGACCTATGAGGAGTCTCCTCGTCGGGTGCCATTCCTGGGCGCAGCAGCCAAGTCATGGTGAAACTTAGAACGGGCTATCATAACTAAAAGCGTATACAAAATTTCGTGTCTGTGCTGTTGACCTTTAAGGAGTCCCCTCGACGGTAGCCAACCCTGGGTGTAGAATCAGGTCATGCTTACCATTAAAAAATGCATTGCCACCGGAACTGAACCAACACGTAAATTTTCAACTTCATATGATAATATTTGAGGAATTTTCTCAATTCCTCATGGACTCCATAATCAGAACAAGATTTTGACAAAAATATGACAAATCTGGAGATATATCCTTTCAAATAAAAACATAATTTTCCAAATCGGTTTATAAATGACAGTTCTGAGGTAACAAACATTTAAAAAAAGATACTTCTCAATTGATAACCTCCCCTTTTATTGTAATCGTTTAAAAAGAGAAGAAGGTCGTCGAGTACGATTAAGAGAAAATAAATATATATAAATGAGACTTTGTCATACTCTAGTTGGGACGAACCACTAATAGACACTCACTAAATTTAAAAATAAATGGAAGAAGTTTCTACTAATCCGATGTTTTCATTCCATAAGCAATTTCTTTGAAGAAGGTACAATGAATTAGTAAATAATTAGATATTATAGGCACATTTTGTATAGGCACTTTGAAAAAAAATTAAAATGATTAAATTTGCATAATTAGTATTCAGTATTCAGTATTCAATTTATTTATTCATAATATACAATAAAAACATGAATTATGAATTAAAGCTAATTATCGCATATTAGAATTCGTCAGTTTAAATGTAGATATAAAGCGATTAAAGTTCAAATATTAAGCATACGGGTTAACACGCTTTTATCAGGTCAACCTGTATGTAACTAACTATGTAATGGAACCTAAGGTAACTAATTTAACCATCTTCCAAGGATCGTAGCGTCATGAAAATTTGCAGCTGTATGTAGTTCTGATGACAATACAATAATATGGTACTGTCGAACTGATTTGATGATGGAGTCGGAAGATATGAACTGGAACTTTATGATGGAACATCGTATCATAGCTGTGTTTGGACTTGTTGGAAAGTCTTGGAATGAACTTTGGTTGGTGCGAAGTAATGGTGCGCATACCAAGTAATGTAGATGTAATGGTGCGTGGAAAGTACTACAAGTAATGGTGTCGTATAGTTGGCCGCGAAAGTAGTGGAAAGTACTACAAGTAATGGAGTCGTATAGTTGGCGCGTATAGTTGGCCGCGTCGTCGTATAGTTGGCCGCAAAGCGTGTTTTTAGTGTTTTTTTTAAACTATTGATTTATTATCATGTTAGGTCCTAGTAGCATTCCGCGAGCTGTTTACAACGACATCAGAATCAACTTCTTAACTCAACGAGTTTCCGCGCTAATCTTTTCTAAATTTCACGCTCATAAGGTCTACAGGCACGCGATGACGTCACGGGAAAACTATATCCTCCACGATAAATACGTAAAAATATGATCTAGCAATTGTAGAGTCAACTATTGCTCGCGCATTATTAGTCTCGAAGATATGAGCGATTCCAAGCCGATGAGATTTTGTCATACGAAGAGTTTGACCGGGAGCCATAACGAGCGACTAGACGTTTTTCACATTGAAACCGAATAAAAAAAACTAATGCAACTATGTATGGAACTAACACATCTTTTCCTTGTCGAATAATTTATAACTATTAGTCAACATGATATATTTTAACATAGAATCACAGATCACATACATGCAATACAATATTAAAAAACTCATATTCGGGTAAAAATAGAATAATAAATACAATTTAGCCATTCATATGATATCATTCATTTAGCTATGAGCGGCTTTGCAGATGTTATCGACAGTGCAGTGTGATTGTTGAGCCGAGGCAGGAGGTGCGGCGGCGGAGGGGAAAGGGGGGGGGGGGGAGGGCGGCAGAAATCAAGGCAATAACGACGTGCAATGTCTATTTGCTGTAGATCGATCCGGCACATGATCCTATCGAATGCTTCTCCTAATTGAAAAAATAAACGGGAAAACATTCCAAGTTTCTTCCTTTTCTATGATTTAAGACGACCAAAAAATCTGAATCATTTTGAATTGTCAATTTGCATAAAGGCTACTTTACCTAAACGACCATAAACTTCCCACTAAACTTCCCGCCGCGGTACTTGGCGGACATCATTTGAAAACTTGACAAGCCTTTAGTCGATCATCCCCTCGAACTACGTGTCTTGCTTAAGCAATTGCCTTTGGCCCGCCCAACACGAATCGAATTAGGAAAGTTAGCCGTATTAAGTAAAGAAAGGTATCATTTTTGGTTATTACCTATATCAGCGGTGGCTAGAATTTTGAGAGCTCAGCAAAATAAATCCTTCGCCGTCGACTTAATCGAAATGAGCATAATAATTGTTAATAGTTAATAGGATAATTTGTTAGAGTAGCGCAGAGAGTTCTGTCACCGAATATAGCGGTAGCACGGATGTATATAAGGGGGGGGGGGGGGGGGGGGGTTAGGGGGTCCGGAACCCCCCCCCCCCCCCCTCCCTTAGCATACGACGAGAAAAATCGTGGAATATTGGACAGATAGAACTGTTAATATCTGTGCCACAAAATATATTAAATATGCACGCGCCGCTCGGTTGCCATAGCAACGGTTCTTGCTGTGACCATGTGACAACGAATGCTCAGCAATGCTCCAGGAGAAACTGCCGAAATATATTACCGTAGAAATGTATTTTACCCTTTCATTGATCATGTGGTTACAGAACTTGATGCACGTTTTAAGCCACATGAAGAGACAATCGAAGGAATTCAAATGATTCTGCCTGAAAAGACCAATGATGAAAAGACCAATGATGACCAATGAAGACCAAGAAAGCCTTAAAATATAGCGTTTTTATTTTTGGGAGAAACTCAAGAGAATACTTTTCCAATGGAATATGAAATGTGGCAGAATCATTGGAAATCAATGACGGAAAAACCATCCACTGCACTAGAAACTCTTGACCAGTGCGAGAATCAGTTCTTTCCTACAATAAAAATGCTGCTCACTATTTTGGCCACACTCCCAGTGTCCACAGCAACCCCAGAAAGGTGTTTTTCAACCTTAAAGAGGATGAAAAACTACTTGAGAAATAGCACAGGAGATGAACGACTGACTGGGCTTTGCATTGATGAGTGTTCATCGTGATATAGCGGTCCAACTGGATCCTAACGAAATTATAAATATGTTGGCCATAAGGCGTAAAATGCTAAATGTTATACTTTAAAGTTTTTAAAGTTTTGCGTGAAAGCGCATCCATACATCCTCACAAACGTTCATGTTTATAATATAAAGTAGAATATAATGTCATAAATAAATGCTCTACCGAAATTATTTACTTATATTATTTAAAGGTAGGTACTTTAAGTAACCATCATTAAAATTTTCCCGCGATTAACTTGCATGTATTTTAATGTTTATGTAACTTTTAAATAACTGAGATTGGAGTTTAGAATTTGGCTTTATTCTGTGTGAAGTCTGGCCAATAACTATTTTATCTTTATACATTTTCGAACCCGCGGACCCCCCCCCCCCCCCATGTGAAAGCTATAGCTACGCCCGTGAGCGGTAGTGAATGGTTTTGAGCAGCTTGGGCCATCAAATACATTTTTTTATCGGATCGGCTCAACTCACGATTCAGATCCTATTCAGAAACCTCTACGTGCGGAAGGCTATCCCGGGTAAGACTCTCGCGTCTCAGGCCACACGGCTGGTGGACCGGTTTCTCCTGGTGGGATTGCATCCCGGCGCTACTGGACCGTTTGCGCACCGTTCGGCGACGCCAATCGGTTGTGCATTCTGACTAATTGCTGAAGGAGTCTGTAGACTATGGAAGTATACTATCTCCTAAGCAGCGGGGGTGAATGTTTACCTGTTGTCATGTCACTCTTGGAATGACCTCGGGCCACTCGATCCCGTGTGGCACTACGGGCGAACGACGCCCTGGTCCACGATAAATTCAAATTTAATTACCGCTGTAATTACAACAGGTAGAGGCCGCGAAAACGACTTCGGACCTGTAACCAGTCAGGAGGATGGAGGTTTCCTGAAGGAGAATTCCAGACGGAGATATCCTCCCAAAACTGGTAGTTAGGGGGCGAAGCTTCGTTTGGGTACCTTTTCTGGTGCCTTGCCGTAAAGCGTTGGCCTTACGGCGAGTAATTAAAGTATTTTACGCTCATCCCTCGGCTGAAAGAACGATCACATATGGTTATACCAGCCTGGGGTGACGGTTTCGCTCGTTGTAGTCGACACCGCCCTTTTGTCACCGAATATAAATGTAAACTTACGCCGTCTCAGAAACAAATGCTTATTGGAACGTCACCCGAAAACTTATGGTTATCACTTATGTTACGCAGTTTAATTTGTGCTATATTTTTCATTATGGCAATGTAACTTCCACCTCTAGAAACAGCAATATATTTCTTATTACATTATTATTATAATTTACTGAACTATTTTAACACAGAGTTGTCTACTAGGAAAGTCATCAATATAAGATAATCGATATCATTCTCGCTCCTAATTAGGTAAGAGGTACCTATTACGATTTCTTCTAAGAAAATAATAATTAGATATTTGGCATTTTTGCACAATTTACCCATCGTCTAAATATGCATTAAAAAAACGATATTATTTCAGCAGTTAGATAGAGTTATTCCGAGAATGTATTTATGCCAAACTAACTAACAAAGTAATAAACTTATCAAAAGAATGTTGGGTGTGTTCGCATTCTCTTTTGCTGGCTTGTTTGCTTGCTTATGTCATACTAAATTCTTTATTACGAGCAAATTAGTGCACAAATGCTACATATGAAAGTTTTTGTGAATACATTCTTTCATAAACCGTTCATCAACGTTTCCTCGTTCTTGCTTGCGGACTCGTTTATGCGAAATCACATTTTTAAATTATCATAATATGCTTGATTTTCGTACTTTTCTAACAGGAATAACCCTTATTGAATATTTTCGTTGCCTAAGTGGGTAACTAAAAATAGCAATGCAGGTTGGGCAGCGAAGAATTCAGACATCCATAGTATATCAGTGTTTTCACATCAATGACGTTATTGTGATCACCATGACCATAATATCTCAGTATGTGTTAGTTAATGCCGAGTACGAAATGCCAAATAAGATCGGTCGTCTCTGCCGACCGGCCGATTAATGACTAAAGCTGTGAGAATATATACTATGAAATATAAATAAGATATAAACGAATTTACAGCTTGACGTTTGTCACACCCGACGTTTCGGTGATGTTGCAATCGCAGTTTTCTAAGGTAGACTATCCTGATTGATCCTAGGTAGACTACCTTGATTGTATACTATCCCCGTTGTCCAAGTTAGACAGCCTACCTTGGACAACGGCGGTTGCAACATCGCCGAAACTTCGGGTGATACAAATTTCACGGGTAGATCCGTTTTTATCTTATTTATTACAGCAAACAACCGCGATATTCTTCGATATGCTATGCATATCGAATTGCCAAAGCCACGAAGGGAACAGAAATTAAGGCTTTATTTTGTAATATAATATATATGCTACCCTGATTGACCTTGCGTAGACTACTCTGATTGTATAGCACCCCCGTTGTCCAAGGTAGACCGTCTACCCTGGACAACGGCGGTTCCAATACCCCCGAAACAGATTTATTATATCAAACAATCGTGATAGTCTTCTATTTGCTATGAATATATAACGGATAACACCACGAAGAGAAGAGAGAGTAAGAATACGTCGCGCATGGGTTATCTTTTGTAATTTATTTTAATTTAATTTTTCTTATGTTATGACTTTATTGCATGTAGACTATATTATGAATTGTATGTATGTTTTGTCTATGTTTTGTGTATGTTTATGGTTTTATTTATGTTAATAAATTATAAATCAATCGCCTTTAATATTTATCACGAACTTGGCAATCCTAGATATATTTCCACGCAGATTTAGGTAAAAAAAACTATTTTACAGCGCTCAAATTCAACATCAATCTATGTATAGACGAGTACGTCATTATATGTAAAATGTTGATTTGTACAAAGCACGACTTACTGCATGTTAAGCAACTGCACGGAATCAAATAAGTTACTTATCAAATGTAAAATACGGTAATTTGCACACATGTTCTGAGAGATGTGTAATATTTTAGATTCGAAAATACTGATAACTACATACTACGCATTAGTTCCGTCTATTCTCTGTTATGGAGTATTATGATGAGGATGTTGTGCGACGACTATTTTTCGCCCGTTAGAAGTGGCTCAAAAATAATACTTGAAGATTGCAGCGCGTTAGCCGTCTCGATATCATACCCATGAACTTTTCAGTTATTGCAATATCATTGACATCAGACAGCTGTAAATTAAATTGAACTGCATGAATGGTTTAAAAGTCAACCAGCTTACAATGAGGAAGTGATACATATGAGGGCAGTGCACTTAGGAGATATGCTGATACAAAGTAAGGATACAGGTACGGACAGCGCCATTACTCATTCATCGTTCCCAGGATTTAAAATCACCTTCCTGAATCAATCAAGTCAATTAAAACAACTACAACAATAAAAAAAGGTGTTACCTCTTGGTTGATAAATCAAAGGAAGATTAAAATAGCTAGATAATTGAGTATAAATGTCTGGATAGTATGTATGGTATCGTATTTTGTATGTAATAATTAGCAAATTATTTTTTTTAAAACAAAAGTTTTATGACAATAATATTTTCATATCATTATAGGTTTTTATATCAATTTTTATAAATGCGACTCTTTCTTTTATTTTATATGAATATTTTATTTCTTCTATATGTCGGTACACATATATATCTCATTTTGTTTTTTTCGATGACTACCTAGCACTATGTTTACGAAATTACGATTATTTAAATACATATATATACCTACCTATACATATCGCTGCCTTAGTAAAATAGGGACCTAACTCGAAATCGGTCGTTTCACAGTTTAAGTGATAGATAGACTCCTTAAAGCATCCTCTATCGATTGGTCTGTGTAAAGTAGTTGTACGATGAAAGACAGAGAAAATACGATGATTCGGTCTCTTTCCCACTGGTTAATTTTGGACGTCACGTTAGTGTAACAAGGACTGATTCGGTTTTGTGTCGGCAGCGAGCGAGCGTGGTCACGTCAAACGTTGGCGCATTTCGAGTTAAGCCTGTCTATTACCAAATCTTAAGGTGAGTTAAGATTTTTTTTTGTGAAATAAAAACCTTCTTGTGGTTTAGGTCTTTCTATTACAAAAATTTTTGGAAATTTTATGACTTAACTTATAGTGTGTCTTTATTACAAAACATTTATTATAAATATCGAAGACTTAACCCTAATTGTGTCTCTTTATCAAAAATAAACTGTAATATGTTATTGTCCTTTTATGCTTTAGGTCTGTTTATAATTAAGTTTAATTTATAAATTTTGAATTATTCATAGGCCTATTTGATTATTAGTCTCTTTTATGTACCCTGTTATACAAATTTAGAAGGTATTCTCATGAATTAAGTCCATTTCATACTGAAAAACATGGTGATTTATTAGTTGCAAATGGGTGTCCACATGAAATTAAATGAAATTCACATTTTTAAAAGTTATAATTATTTATATTGGACTATTTTTTCCCTGGCCTTTGTTACTGCGAATATTTTTTCACTAATATTTTTGGTTGTTTTAGGCAACAAATCATAGAAAAAGAATAAAATATCAAGAATAAAGAATGCACGCATAAAAAAACTTTTTGAGAATTTAGATGCCGGAGAAACCAATTATGACAAGGAAAATCAGGTTTACGTAATATTATTCTACTTACATTATATGATATGTATGATATTTTTGGACCCCATACAATTAAGTGCCTACTACTCTATTTTACAATAATAATTTGTTAATTAGAAAAGAAACACTAAAAAGAAACTTGGGACAAGCGTACGTAAGTTCAAATAAAGAAATTCTAGCTCGTGAAGTCAAGCCTCCCTGATCTAGTAAATGCAGACTCAAATGCAATGACAATATTGTACCCGCACAAAGATTGCAATTATTTGAGACATTTTGGGGTTTGGGTAACATCAACCTACAACGTTCATTTATTGCCTCTTGTCTTGTTCAAGTGGTTCCAAATACAAATACTCAAACGTGGAAAAACCAAGAAATTCAAACCAAGCATTCTTTTTTCATATTGAAAATAAGAAGACAAGAGTATGCAAAATCTTTTTCATAAATACTCTGGATATAACAGATGGAATCATAAGAACAGTCAAGGATAAAACAGATTTAAGTGGTTTCGTTCAGAAAGATTTCAGAGGATAGCATGAGCAATATAAAAAACAGACGAAGAAATAATCCAAGATATGATTGATCATATAAATATCATACCTCGCGTTGAAGCACATTATGTCAGATCATCTACATCAAAAGAGTACAATGAGGGATCAAGAACATTAGCCAGTATTTATAGGGACTTCGAAAAAAATCAGAAGGAAAGAAATAGACCAGTGGGAAAATATCACAAATTTAATGAAGTTTTTAATACAAAATTTAACATTTCATTTCATAAGCCTAAAAAGGATCAGTGCGATCTATGCTCACAGTATGTTAATTACAGTCAAGAGGAAAAAGACAAACTGAAAAATAAGTATGAAACGCATATAAAAGAAAAAGAATTGTGTCGAAAAGATAAATTAAGAGATAGACATTCATAAAGTCCTATCATCTTTTACTATTATTGAGATACCTTACCAATTAAAAGATAAAAGGAGAAGGCGCTAAACATTTTATATTTGTAGATCTCATTATTTGATATAGGTAATTTTATTGGTAAAATGAATGCAGGTGGTAATATTAACCTTAAAATGCCAGTACTTAGTATTTTAAGAATAGTACAAAAGTTTATTTTATTTTTTATAAAGTTTTTTAATATAGTTTTATATATTTTTTAAGTATAGGTATTTTGTTTTTTAAAGACTGAATAACTTTTGCTCCTATGGTTAAGTTAGTTGTTTCTATGGTTAAGTTAGTTGTTTCTATGGTTAAGTTAGTTAGGATGGTTTGATTGTGGTTATAGAGTAGTCGATAACCATATACAATCTTTTCTTTTGTTACTTTATTGTTCACCTATTTTATTTGTATTATAGCAACGTAGTGCTTTATTATTACCTTTGTCAAATTTGCTATTGTTAATAAAGTTAAATCGAACTTTTTACTTGTTTCTCTGTATACATACCATTTATTATTTCCTAAATAACATTTATTATTTCACCTTGGTGATTTAATACGGATTGTGATGTGTAGAAATTGATAAAAAAGCATGATAATATTCTAAACTGAGTCATTTGTAACTAAATTATTTAAAAATATTCCAGAAGAAAGACCCATATTATTTTAAGTCATATTTTTTTTCACTATTCTAAAATTAAACGGACTGAATTCGCATTAGGTCAATTAATATTGAAAATATTTCAGAAAAATAATGGCACTATAAGGTTTGAGTCGCAAGCTTATAAAAATATTTCAGAATTAAAGTGACCTAAATTAGAACAAACCCTTTTTTCTATGAAGTGATAAATATGTTTTTTAAATAAATAGGATAGAAAACGAATTTACCGCGTGAAATTTGTAGGACCCGACGTTTCGGTGACGTTGCAGCCGCCGTTGTCTAGGGTAAACTCTCTTCTACGTGGAACCCTCTTCTTAAAATGTTCCCGCCTCCGAACGCCGAACGCAAAGACGTAAAACAGGATACAGTGAGTGTTATGTGCAAGACGGATTTTAAAAATTCCCGCGCTCCGAGCCCGGCCCCCCACCACCGTTATAACCTACGCAGTGGCGGCAGCGGTTTGCGGCCTACCCGCAAAACAACGGACTGACAGCTCTTCAGTTTACCCTAGACAACGGCGGCTGCAACGTCACCGAAACGTCGGGTCCTACAAATTTCACGCGGTAAATTCGTTTTCTATCCTATTTATAATGTCAAACAACCGCGATAGTCTTCGATTTCATATGTTTTTTAAAATTACAAAAGTATTCAATTATACCATTAATCTCTCATGTACTGAAAAAAACTTAAGTCATGATCTTTTATACAACAAAAGTTATGAGCATTTTAAGGTGGCGCCAGTGATTTGCAAAACGTTTTTTGGCCGTTGTGAACAATCGTGTTTTTGGAGTTGAGTCACTATTATACTAAGGCAGCGATATATACATCTATTTTATTTTTTATGATTATTTTAAACATTTTATATTTTTTGTTTTACTACTCTTGTCCAGTTTATAAGAATTAATAATAGCAGATAGTATTTTTTATGGTTTGTAAACGAGCAAACTCGTCACCCCAGGAAGTTTTAACGATAATGATCGTTCTATCTTCCGTGAGGTGAGCGTAGAATATTTGTGGATGACACAAATATATCTTCCAGTAAAAACCACGATCCCGTCAGAGACCAACGCCTTACGGCGAGGCACTAGGAAGGCAACCCATTGTGCCCACCTCGTCTCCTGGCTACCAGTTTAGGCCAGATTTCTCGCTCGCTTGCGCGGACTCCTCCTTTACGTAGCGGTCGTTCAGTATCTACCGAATCTATCGACGACCACGTCATCCTTTGCCCGGCTCTCTACCCGGTATCGGGTAGCCGATTGGTTGTTTCAAGAGCATTTACGGTAAGGATAACAACTACCCCTGCTCTATAGGAAACAAAGCCGTTTCTAGACTCCCCTGACTATCAGTCGGAATGCACAGTCGATTGGCTCACTCCACATGGTGCGCAAACCGTCCAGGAGCGCCCGTAGGTTGATTCCTAGAGGAAACTGGCCAGCAGGCCATAGTCCTACCCGGGCTCGCGCTTCTGTATGGAGGCTGACGGATGGGTGCTGACCAATGAGTTTAGCTGACCCTGCACTGCACACATAGGTCTTAGTGGTCTATCTGCGACAGGGTCCATTCGATCCCTAAGCTGATGGTATATACATTTTTAAAATTTTATTCTTTGCATTACTTAGTTTTATATAGGCTCTACATTTATTTACAACAATTTAGATATCCGCCTTAGAACAGGCTATAGCCTAGTTAGGTGATATTAAAGATCACTAGCAGCAGTTCTTGGCATATTATGTTATCAGTTTTTTTATTGGATTATTTTTTATAACATTTCAATTGTACGTGTCCTTTTTTCTGTAAATGATTGTGAATTACAAAACAAATAAATAAATAAAGAAATAAAATATAATAGAATGTGGCTGTTACAACGAGCCATAATTGTAATATTTTCTTTTATGGTTTTATTTTAATTTGGAAAATATATTTGTCTAACGGTATGTGAATACACTTTTCTGATACCTAATTTGATGTACCACTATACAGTAGTTTTCCTAATTTGATCAAAATATACTTTTAAGGAGTTAGCAGAGAAGGTAGTCGACCATGGAGGCAAAAAGAAGAAGAAGATATTTCCGCCATTGTTTACGTTGCCAATTGTTGAATAAGGTGTTATTATTTTTATTATTGCTTTTCACGTATTCACCGTCAGCTCTCTCGTAATAAATATGTAAATTTACTATGGGAAAGGTTTGCTAATCTTTGGGAAATCTCATAAGAAGGGTAATTTTTTCGCAGAGTCCATTGTATAAATTGGAATTTAAATTTTTCAAACCTAAAATTTACATCACAAAAGTCGCTGCGCCCTCATTTATCATAAAGTTTACCCTCCGGAGTTTTTATGTTTATTTGGCACCCCGTGTTTGTAGAGTGAATGATGAAGTGGAAGGGTAGCTTAAGGCTGAAATCTCTCACTGTCGTCGTTACTTTACGACTAAAGATCGCGTTTTCTGCTCGAAGAACTCACTCTAGAAGGTACGAACTGACGCCATATTGACATTATAAATAGGATAGAAAACGAATTTACCGTGTGAAATTTGTAGCACCCGACGTTTCGGTGACATTGCAGCCGCCGTTGTCCAGGGTAGACTGAAAGAGCTGTCAATCCGTTGTTTTGCGGGTAAGCCGCAAAACAACGGATGCGGCTGCCTCCACTGCGTAGTTTATAACGGTGGTGGTGGGGGGCGGGCTCGGAGCCCGCGAATTTCGAAAATCCATCTTGCACACAACACTCACTGTATCCTGTCTTACGTCCTTGCGTTCGACGTTCGGCGGCGAGAATATTTTAAGAAGAGGGTTCCACGTAGAAGAGAGTTTGTAACCGTCGTCTCTATTGAAGTTGGGGTTCTTCTTATTTCAATGGCTTCCCGGATCATTCGAGGAAAGTGGAATTCTTCCTTGGATAGCACAATGGGATTTTGAAACTGCATCCAGTGGTTACTTCCGCTATCCAATATATGTTCGCAGATCTCCGATTTTTCTCGCTGAACGTTCTTAACAGCTTTGTTAAAAAAATATTTTCCATTGCCCATTTACGCTTATTGATTTTAAAACGCGTTCCTCTCATTCCTCTCATTGCTAGTTGCTGTCATGGCCTAAATATTGGTTGTTTTGATTGTGTTCGCGTTCGTGATACTCCCGTAGTTTTCGTGATTTTCGTGATTATTTATATTTTTGCATGATAAATGCAAAACAGCACGGGGAAAAATAGCTAAAATTCAAATTGTCATTGACCAGGCAGGGTCATGTAAATGTCCATTCAATAAAAAGTTTTCAATTCAATAGCAGAAAAATAAAAATCCAAAAACTAGCCAAGAGTGATTAAGTGAAATATCATCGAAATTCGCGAGAAATCCGAATCACAACAACGCTTAACGACCGAAAAAGCCGTCTAACGTTTTGAAGTAATAGGTACTCAAATAGGCTTAGAGACCGAATCAAATTCCAGAATCCAATCTGAAGCTTTCTCAATTATTGAAAAAGGTTTTTTAATTATATATGTTTTGCCTTTAGAGTTAGTGGTCTATTTTAAAATATGTATATAACATTAATGTAAATTTTGTAATAGGCATTTATTTCCTGAATATTTGTATTATTGCATTTTCTAAAAATAATGTAAATATCTGATTCGACTAAGTGTAAGAGCCCTTTCCTGATTTTAAGGATAAAAAAATCTACTATTATATTAATATTTGATTGTTTATCAACTGCTTTTTATGTGACTAATTGCCGCTTTTATTAACGCTTTATGCATTTTAATTACAGAGGTCAACAAGTGTGTTTGGCACCTCCCAATCCCAGATGGTGTGACCGGTCGTTAATTACTGTGTGGCATTCGTTTGCGAGGTTTGCTCGCTTATATAAACGAAAACCCACTGATGAAATTTATTTAAATTTCATTGTTGATTCATAAATCATTTGTGCTCCAATTCATTGTGACATTTTGCTACACGTAATGATCTTTTAACATTATTTTAAAGTCATGATTTGGAAAAATATTATTTGTATGTGAGGATGTTTTTGGGGGTTTTTATTTACCTTGCAGTGTTTGTTAGTATGTATGTTTTTTAGGTCAAATCTTGCAAGCTGAATTAGAACCACTTCCTCTTATCCTATGAAATTTACATTATAAATGTTGGTTCAGTTTCGATGACAATGCATTTTTATTGTGAGCATGACCTGATGCTACACCCAAGATCGGCTTCCGACGAGGCTACTCCTCCACGGTCAACAGCACAGCACACACATTTTTATTCGCATTTCATTATGATAGCCCGTTTTAAGTGTCACCATGACATGGCTGCTGCAAACAGGGATAGCTTCCGACGGGGGGCTCCTCAACGGTCAACAGAACCAAAACGAAATTTAGTATGCGCATTATATTATGATAGCCCGTTCTATGTCTTATTGTGGGAGTTAATGGGCCCTTGCTGAGTTGGCCACGAAGACCCATTCTGTTCAGGGTTAGTCACACTCACGGCTCAACACCTATCCGACGGCCTCCACGCATGAAGTGCGAGCCTGGGTAGGATTCTGGCCTTATGGTTAGTTTCCCCTGGGAATCAACCTTCTGGCGCTCCTGGACGGTCTGCGCACCGTGCTGCGTAAGCCAATCGATTGCGTACTCTGACTAACAGTCGGGGGTGTCTGGAAGCAGTACTGTTTCCTATAGAGCGAGGGTGGTTGTGGACCTTACAACGACCGCTCTTGAAACGACCATCGGCTACCCGATCCTGGGTGGCAGCCGACTCTGACTAACAGCCGGGCAAAGGATGCCGTGGTCCGCGATAGATTCGGTGTACACCGTTTCACCGCTTCGTAAGGGAGAGGACCGCGCAAGCGACCTCGAACTCGTAACCAATCGAGAGACTGGAGTAATCTGGTCGCAATTGGAAGTAAGGGCGTGAGTGTAAGCCCGCTGGGTAACACTCCTGGCTATCTCGCGGTTAATGCGTTGGCCTCTACGGGTTTGTGGCGGAGCTAGACGGTAGACTGGTTTTGTCCTAAATCTTCTGCGGTCACTCCAGGGAGATAGAACGACTAATCGTTAAAACTTCCTGAGGTGACGGGCTCGCCCGTTGTAGTCGACAACTCTAGTTATGTCTTATTGTGACAAGGCTGCTGCACCCAGGGTTGGCTTACAACGAGGAGACTCTTCAACTGTCAATAGCAGAGAAACGAAATTTGATATAGCCCGTTCTAAGTTCTACTATGGAATGGCTGCTGCACCCAGGGTTAGCTTGAGACAGGTCAATTTATTGAAAGCATGTTTTTAAAAATGTGTTTTTACTATTAACTAATACGGCATGAGGGTTTTTTTTACGTGTACGAGCTATTTAGGACATATCTCTCCAAAAATATGCGACCTGTATGGCCTTATCGTTTGCTTCTTGTAGTTCCGGGTGTGTGATAGAGGTTGAGAGTTGTGAGCAGGATCGGAGGTAGTCTTCATCTTGCAGCGCTCCACATATGCATATAGGGTTCTCTGCGTAGCCCCAGCGAACGAGATTAGCGCGGCATCTTGTCACACCCACCCTCAGTCTGTTGAGAGTGCGCCAGGTGGTGTAGGGGAGATGGGACAAGTTCAAGTTCTTTATTGTGGGAATTATTAAATAACATACAATGTTTAATTAACAAATTGCCCAGAGAGCATACAACATTTTGTTTCAGAAGAAACTTCATAAAGAAGAAGCTATATAAGGCGCAATCAGTAAAACTAAAACTATCAACAATTAAAATATTCAATATCAGAAATGATCAAACACAAGCAATAATCATCAATAATCACATAATCAATCAAATTAATTTTTATAATGTTTTGTCCAAGAAGAATCTAAATACATTGTTTTTACATTTAAATATAAGATACCATATAACTAAAACAATCAATAAAATTATTAATTCAAGTTAAAACAATCAACAAATGATATAATCAGTATTTTGTAAAAAAAGTCATTTTGTAAAATTTATAAATTCCTCAATAGAGTAAAACGTATTGGTTGTAAAAAAATCCTTTAAAAGTTTTTGGAACGTTCTGAGATTGCTATTGTCTTTTATGCTAACTGGTAGGCGGTTAAAATAATAAGGCCCTGAGAATTGGGTACTTTGCCTAGCATCGTTTAAAACCACGCATGTTAGAATGAAATTATTCTTGTATCTGGTGTTTTTATTATGTGTATCTTTAAATTTTACGTAACTTTCCTTTTCGGTGTAAAAATCTAATAATAGCCTATATAAGTAAAGGACCCCGGTGCTATCTGTTCCTTAACATCCTCGCCGAGTGAATTCCTCCAATGAGTTATGCGATTTGATGATTGACTCCCATGGAGCGGATGTGTTCGGCTTATGAACGAGTTTCGCGATTCTAGGCGTTTGTGGTGTGACTCCTGTCCATGAAGTGGGTGTCTTGGGTCATCATCTTGGCATGAAGGTGGCTAAAATAAATGATTAAAAAACGTATAGATATGTGAAACAATCAAAATTAAATAACCCCTGTCTCCTTCTCTTATTCTCCTAATATGATATAGTGTGTACTATGTACCTACATGATTAAAACTTTTTATTACGAAAAAAAAACGTTTCAAATTATAACATAATTTTAGTGTACGATTGTGATATTTTATTGAATATATCAGCGAGAGGATATTAATCGCATAGCTAAGTACTTTGTGATGAATCATTATATAAATGCCCATAAATGTCACATTATCACTTTCTCAACAAAAAAAACTTGTTGATACAAGGTATCATATACTTTTCCTAATTTTGCCTTCATAAAGCGACATACAATGCGTCGCCGTTCTAGGTTTTGGCTTATAATAAATGCGATAATTTATTTGAATTCGACAATCAAACTCTTTTGTTTTCTTCTCTACGATTTAATTGATTTTTTATCAGCAATCATAATCACAAATTTTCAGGTTCCATCCGAATAAATGTAATTTCCTGCCCATAATTTATTTGTTTAATTATTAAACACGTAAATTACTGTAAAATTAAAACAAATCACTAACGACATAGTTAGAGGCATTATTCTTAGGATTCTCAGATACCTTATTTTCCATTTTAGCACTAATAATAACGGGGTTAGAAATATTATTTTTTTTTCATTCAAAACCAGCCGAAAAGATGTCGTAAAAGTAAGCAAATATGAAGGCATATTTAGCTTTTTCCAAGACCAGTATTAGGATATTACCGATTTTTTTAAATTTTGAAATTGCTGCCAATTTGAAACAAATTTCACACAGAGAATCAAAAACTATTTCACAATAACCGTTTTACGACGTGCTCAATATGCAACTACTCAAATATAACATTAGTAATAAATACAACCCCTTTTTCAGGTAAAGACGAGAACGGCATTTTGTGAAAATTTAACCATTGTCCACTCTTCTAATTGTTTCCCAACCCAGGTAGGTTGCAGAAATGTCTAATAAACTTTTATCACTCCTCCGATGAATGAACAAGCCCAACAAAAAAAAAAGGATTGGGCGCACTTAGTTACTTTCAAAAATACGACACCTCGTTTATTTTGTGGGTAACTGTTCGAAGACTTTTTCACAGTAGTGTATATATATATATATATATATATATATATATATATATATATATATATATATATATATATATATATATATATATATATATATATATATATATATATATATATATATATATATATATATATATATATATATATATATATTTGATAAGGTTTGTAAAGAAATCCGTTTATAGGATGATGTTTTTATTTAAAATAAAATTAGTAAAAGCTACTTAAAAAGTAGCGAAGGAAATCCCAGTTTGTATTGGGAAATGCTTATGTTTGAATGAGATATACTTACGGATGTGCACGACTTTCGACGGTGCAATGTAAGTTTAAAGGTCCTTTTGCAGTCGACTAACGATCACTATTCATCCATATATCTCATAAATAGGGCTTATCCTTATGCAACACAAAATGCCTTCAATTGAGACGAATTAAGCAAAAAAATAAAAAATTAAACTATTGATCACTTCGGCAAAGCCGTTTTCTAAATGAAAGTGACATTACGAAATAATTCAAATTTCGAATGCTACCAACATTTAAAATAAGATACAATTGGCTGAGTTTGTTACCAACGAGCCATTAAATCGAAATAAAAATAAAAAAACCTCCATATGCTCAATGAAATGAAAGAAGAAACTTCAATCTTAATTTCTGGCAGAGGAGTTTATAATAAAGATTATATAATGTTATCAAAATAGGGTAAACCTATATAAAATTGTAAAATATTAAAAAATTGTAAAGAAATATTGTAGAAAACAGTATAATATTGTTATATTTGATAAGGTTTGTAAAGAAATCCGTTTATAGGATGATGTTTTTATTTAAAATAAAATTAGTAAAAGCTACTTAAAAAGTAGCGAAGGAAATCCCAGTTTGTATTGGGAAATGCTTATGTTTGAATGAGATATACTTACAGATATACTTACAGATGTGCACGACTTTCGACGGTGCAATGTAAGTTTAAAGGTCCTTTTGCAGTCGACTAACGATCACTATTCATCCATATATCTCATAAATAGGGCTTATCCTTATGCAACACAAAATGCCTTCAATTGAGACGAATTAAGCAAAAAAATAAAAAATTAAACTATTGATCACTTCGGCAAAGCCGTTTTCTAAATGAAAGTGACATTACGAAATAATTCAAATTTCGAATGCTACCAACATTTAAAATAAGATACAATTGGCTGAGTTTGTTACCAACGAGCCATTAAATCGAAATAAAAATAAAAAAACCTCCATATGCTCAATGAAATGAAAGAAGAAACTTCAATCTTAATTTCTGGCAGAGGAGTTTATTATAAAGATTATATAATGTTATCAAAATAGGGTAAACCTATATAAAATTGTAAAATATTAAAAAATTGTAAAGAAATATTGTAGAAAACAGTATAATATTGTTATATTTGATAAGGTTTGTATCAAATATAACAATATTAAACTCCATTTTGAAACTTCACAATAAAGAGTAGAAACAAATGAATCCAAGCAAACATATTTTTTTAATAACACATGAAACAATACCAATCTAATAGAAGTTTCTTGTATACTGAATCTCAGAGTAACGCAAGATAGGAAGTTTATTATTAACGTATATCGATAAGGTTGTTACTAAAACGTTGAAACTTCTGTTTTATTTGTGACAATCCGATAACATTTTAGTATTTTTCTCCGCCAAAACTTACTCGTAAAATTTTCAACATAAATAAAACGGTCGAACGACTATCGAAATGGAAATCTTATGTAATGGCATAAGATAAAGAAAAAGTGGAATTAAGTCACGTTTATTTCACTCTAAGTACCATTTTACATCTTGCTAGATCTGTATATAAATGGTGACAGTAAAATGGAAAAGATCCGTTTTCCTGGCGCTTTTAAACTAACCACAAACACTCTTCTTAATGACAGTGGTAAAAATATAAGCCCTCGTTTATACAACCTTTTATTTACCTGTCAATGTTAGTCAGTATGTTAGTTTGTTTAGGTCAAATTTTGCAAGCTAAATTAAAACCAATTCCTCTTATCCTATGAAGTTGAAGTTTTATTTGTTGTCTCAATTCCGATGACAATGCATTTTTATGGTGAGCATGACCTGATTCTACATCCAGGATCGGCTCCCGACGAGCCGATCCTGATAGCCCGTATATATATATATATATATATATATATATATATATATATATATATATATATATATATATATATATATATATATATATATATATATATATATATATATATATATATATATATATATATATATATATATATATATATATATATATATATATATATATATATATATATATATATATATATATATATATATATATATATATATATATATATATATATATATATATATATATATATATATATATATATATATATATATATATATATATATATATATATATATATATATATATATATTATGATAGTCCGTTTTAAATGTCACCATGACATGGCTGCTGTACCCACACTGGGCTTCCGGCGAGGGGACTCCTCAACTGTCAACAGCACGCAGACACGAAATTTTGTATACTTATTCAATTATGATAACCCGTTCTAAGTTCCACCGCAATAGGGCTGCTGTGCGCCCAGGGTTGGTTTTCTACGAGGGAAGTACTCAACGGTCAACAGAAAAAATACGAAATTCTGTATAGCATTCAATTATGATAGCCCGTTCTAAATTCTACTATGATATTGCTGCTGCACCGAGGGTTGGCTCGGGACAGAGCATTTTAATAAAAGATTGTTTTTAAAAATGTTTTTATAATATTAACTTATTATTTGAACGATATTCAAGTTTACATTTTTATGAGTTAACCAGATATAATATAAAAGTAAATCCATTCACATTTACTCTCTGTTGCTAGGCAACGTGAGTGATTTAGCGCCGTCCACTGTTTTAAGGAAGAACCTCAACTCTGGATGTCATTAGTTACTGCCAAGATCAAGTAACTGCCTTCAAGTGAGGCAATCAAGATTAAGTGCGGCGTATAGCCGGGAGTCTTTGTTCTGGGTTAATAATCGGCAGACGTCTAGGATAACTTTATAAACTATTGCTTATTTCATTTGAAGTCTTGCGGTAAGAGGTTAGCCCTCGTCGTGAAAAGAGTTATATTTGCTTGCATCTTGCTAAAGTGTGTTGTCGAAAATGGAAAAAAAATTGGCCAACGCCTAGAAGTCGAGCCTACAACAGGTAGAAGTCGTGTGAGCACTTCGGAGCCGTAACCAGTCGGGAGGACGGAAGTATCCTGAAGGTTAATTCCAGACGGAGATATCCTGCCAAAACTGGTAGTCAGGGGGCGAGGCTGCCCGATGGTTACCTTTCCCGGTGCCTCGCCGTAAGGCGTCGGCCTCTGACGGGCAGGTGGCGGAGCTTGACGGTGGATTGTTTTGTCCTAAGTCTTCTGCCCTCACCTCACGGGAGACAGAACGTTACATTTCGTTAAAACTTCCTGAGGTGACGGGTTCGCTCGTTGTAGTTGACAACTTTAGTTGTGATTATTGCTATTGCATTCGATCAACAGAATTAAAATGCAATTCCGTTAATTTTATTGCGACGGAAAATGGTTCTCCAGCCGGGAATCGAACCCGGAACAGGCGATCTAACCACTGTGCCACTGGTAGGTCTGTTTTTTATATTAAAAAAATACATCTTATTACCTACATGAAGTATCAATGTCAAAAGAGAAGCCTTGTTTCCGAGCAAAATTTAGAATTAGTTTACACCTGATATCCCCCTTTTGAGATGCTGGGAATCAGTAAAGTTTTTTTCGTTAATGAATATCTTAATTGTTTATGTTAATTAAATTCAGAAAAATAATAGGTAGATTATAGTAAGATAGAGATTTAAGGTGGAAATAAAGTTTGTTAAATATTTTAATAAGAATGAGAGCCACCGTATTTTATAGTGAAAACACGGAAACTAAATTCAGAAAAAAAGAACAAAAACGCTAAAACTATAAAATTTGCAGAGTCAAAAAGGGTAGGTTAACAAAAAAATGGTATTTTCATAGTTAAGCAAACTCTTCTACATTGAAGACATTTTATTGTCGCCTCACTATATCTGATCCGAATCTGTAAAAACACTTGATCTATATCTATAAATAAGTGAGATATAGGCATTTAAACATGTGAATATATTGGAAAGCATAAAAACCATCACTGCCCTCCCTTAAGGGGCTCTCTAGATGATCACGCACGCTTGTCAAGAATCGCTCGCGGGCTGGGAGGGGATCGTAAATCGCAGGAAATATGCAAATATTTTTTTAAATATTTACCAATAATGCCTAATTTAGTAGTTTTATACGAGTCACGTTATGCATCAATCAATTTCGTCTAATTAACGTGACTCCGTGGTAGAAACTACAAAATAAGGCATTTTTGGTAAATAAAAAAAAAAGGTTTGCATATTTCCTGCGGTTTACGATCCCCTCCCAGCCCGCGCGCGATGCTTGACAAGCATGCTTGATCGTCTAGAGAGCCCCTTACAGAAAGTTAACTATTGTAGGTACTAATAAATAATTTAATTACGGTTTTTTTAATGAAATATTTGTGGTGTAGATATTCATCCATATAGATACTTTAATTTGACATTAAAAACGATATATTTATGTTAATTTATTCATATTTAGACATTTCGACATTTAGACAAGCTTTTCTTGATATTTGGACTCTTAGGGTGATACTCGGGATTACATAGCGGTTCTAACAATGCCATACGCTTATAAATTGGTCCAAGCGTTTAGAAGTTATGGAGGATTAAAGACACGATTACACCCCTTTTTTGTTGGGAAGTCGTGTAAAAGGCGTCAATCACCAACATTTCGGTAGGTTGTAATTTTTTTTAAACAATTCCTAAACATCTATATGGAGGTAGCTTAAAAATAGTTTTTTGCAAACCATTATAAACACTTCTTTGGCGCAAGGTCAAGTTAGTTTTTTAAAAAATGAGGAGTCGGCGAATAAAACGATCTAAATCGGTTTTAAACCCAAACATGTTTTTACTTTCCTGTCAAGGAAAGTGTTTTGGACGCACTTCTGTGTGTCTGTCTGTGTGTATTCTCCGACGATAGCGCCGAAATGCTTCATTCGATTGAGCTGAAATTTGGCATGCAGGCATCATTTGGTCATGATATGAGCTGAAAAGATTGTGGTTGAAATCCGTCTACCCAGGGTTGGCTCCCGACGAGGGAACTCCTCAACGGTCAACAGCAGAGACTCAAAATTTTGTATACGCATTCAGTTATGATAGCAACTTTCAAGTTGACCGTGACATGCTCTACCGTGGATGATTCTACATCCAGGATCGGCTCCCGACGAGCCGATCCTGATAGCCCGTATATATATATATATATATATATATATATATATATATATATATATATATATATATATATATATATATATATATATATATATATATATATATATATATATATATATATATATATATATATATATATATATATATATATATATATATATATATATATATATATATATATATATATATATATATATATATATATATATATATATATATATATATATATATATATATATATATATATATATATATATATATATATATATATATATATATATATATATATATATATATATATATATATATATATTATGATAGTCCGTTTTAAATGTCACCATGACATGGCTGCTGTACCCACACTGGGCTTCCGGCGAGGGGACTCCTCAACTGTCAACAGCACGCAGACACGAAATTTTGTATACTTATTCAATTATGATAACCCGTTCTAAGTTCCACCGCAATAGGGCTGCTGTGCGCCCAGGGTTGGTTTTCTACGAGGGAAGTACTCAACGGTCAACAGAAAAAATACGAAATTCTGTATAGCATTCAATTATGATAGCCCGTTCTAAATTCTACTATGATATTGCTGCTGCACCGAGGGTTGGCTCGGGACAGAGCATTTTAATAAAAGATTGTTTTTAAAAATGTTTTTATAATATTAACTTATTATTTGAACGATATTCAAGTTTACATTTTTATGAGTTAACCAGATATAATATAAAAGTAAATCCATTCACATTTACTCTCTGTTGCTAGGCAACGTGAGTGATTTAGCGCCGTCCACTGTTTTAAGGAAGAACCTCAACTCTGGATGTCATTAGTTACTGCCAAGATCAAGTAACTGCCTTCAAGTGAGGCAATCAAGATTAAGTGCGGCGTATAGCCGGGAGTCTTTGTTCTGGGTTAATAATCGGCAGACGTCTAGGATAACTTTATAAACTATTGCTTATTTCATTTGAAGTCTTGCGGTAAGAGGTTAGCCCTCGTCGTGAAAAGAGTTATATTTGCTTGCATCTTGCTAAAGTGTGTTGTCGAAAATGGAAAAAAAATCGCCCGAAAATAAATACTTCTACTTGTATAAAAATTATACGGAGAGAGTATTTGAAGACTCAGGAGATACATTATGGTTTGACGGTCCGCCATGTTCTATAGTTGCCCGTTTTTGTATTGAGTTTAGGCGTGATAGAACTTCAACTAACGATGACCCTTGCTCGGGTCGCCCTACGACTGCAGTCACTAAATCGTTTAAAAAACACGCTTTATTTTATTTATAAGTACTTATTACAATGGTTACGACTAATTATACCAAACAAGTCCAAGAATCAAACATAAACATTTCAGAGAAACCGTCACATCGTGTTTGGCACCTGCCTAAAACTCATCTAACTAGGTCAACTAAGGCCTCATCTATCTAAGGTATCTAGATCTAGCTTTAACAGCAATTTGAACTCAAATAAAAATAATAATGTTGATATATAAAGATACTGTTTAACAGCGATAGAAAGTCTCTCAATATCATTATATAGAAAGTAACTAAATATAGTTAATTGTTTTTGATTAAGTTTGATATGAAAATAAAGTGATTGACAATAAAAAAGCGTGAGGTACTTCCTATTTTATTTTTATAATAACTCTAAATTTGCAAATAGCTACCATTTGAATATTTATAACAATTAAAATAAAGCACCCCACGATTGTTGAACAAAATTAGAAAACTAAAATGGAACTGGACTGGTCACATCATGAAAACCAACAAAGAAAAATTCACGATGGACGTAATGGAATGGAATCCTAGAAATGGGAAAAGACAAAAAGGACGTCAAATTAAAAAAATGGGAAGATGACTTACCCAAAGGATGGAGAAGGTTAGCTTGGGACAGAGATGAGTGGAAGAAAACGGGGGAGGCCTATGTCGAAGGACAACCTGTCCAAAAAACTGGCTGCTGAAGAATATGATACCTTATTTAAAAATTAGATTAAAAATTAATAAAATACATATATTGTTTTATCACGTAAGGCAAAATTGTACAATACTGTCAGCGAATAAAGGCTTTTATTATTATTATTATTATTATTATTATCCCACGATTGTATGAAATTAAACTGTTTTTTTTGTCAATCACTTTATTCTCATTTTCAACTTATTCAAATCATATAACTAACTATATATTGGGTCCATAACTATGTAATTACAGTTTTTCACACTGGCCATTTTAAACTTGGATAACTTATGTTAGAGTTGGAATTTCAAATTCAAATATTTTTTTAATTAAAACCATGTTGTTGTTTTTAAAGAATCAGCTATTTATTTGTCTTTCCGTCGTTTGTTTTTGCTCAAATATTTTCGTTTGTGCAACCATAGTAAAATTTAAAATTTGCATTTTTTAAAAATACGAGATTCTATGTCGCTGTTTTCTATTACAGCTTCTTGCAGTCTAGCTATACAGTTACCGTAAATATGTAATGTTAAGAACTGCAAACAATGATAGAGAAGCTCGTGATTGAATAACGGAGCCTGGTCAATCGCTCATCGCTACTGCTTCTGCATGACGACGTATAACCACAGATTTCACTGCAAACACTCGCAAAGTTGCAGAAGTTTCGGCTGGAGACTCTTGATCACCCACCGTACTTGCCAGACCTGGCTCCAATAAAGTTTTTTTTCCAGAATTTATGTAACTTTTTAGAAGGAAAAAAAAACAACTTCGAAGAGTCGGTGATAATCGCCTTATTATTAGCTTTTATTGGTTCCTATCCACGAGAGTTTTAAAGCAGAGTAATTAAAACTTCCAGCAAATGCAACTCCCATTAAAATTACGAGTATGCATAGATAATAGGGGCCAAAATTTCTATTGAATAAATATATATTTTTCATACAAATTTATGGCCCTAAATTTCTTTTGTAGAACAGCAACTTCATAGTTTATGACCCAATATAAGATACATAACGCTGTCGCTTTTAAACAATACCTTTATATAAAAAAAATATAATTTACGTTTTAGTTCACATTGCCATAAAGCGAGTTTTTTTATGCTATAATATTTTTTGTATCTTTTTGTTTTTATTTTTTTATATATAATATAGTTTTATTTATAAAGAAGGACAATATTTATTTTCATTTTATGGCCGTTTATATGTCTAACCTGTAAAATCAGTATTTTTTTATCCTGATGCTCCTCCCTGTTAGGACATTAGGTTAAAATTATGAAATTATTGCATTATCATCTGTCCTTAATACTTGTGCAAAATTTAACCATATTCAGATTTAGTGAAGGGAAGTTAGTGAAAATTAACTTGATTCCGTTACATTATTAAAGAGATAGATATACGGGGTGTTATTACTGCACGGGCTTTTTTTCTGTGGGTGAATCAGTATAACGAAGTAAGCAACTTTTAATTAAAAAAATAAAAAAATATATAAAATAAAAAAATAAAAAAATCTTTTTGAATATTTGTTTTTTTTTATTTTATGATTAAATAGTATGAAAAGCTGTGATCACGATGCGCTAACTAGCGGTTGGTAAAATGTCGCTGATATTGTTTATTTACGACTATTGTTTATTACCTACCGCTAGATGGCGCAGCGCGCTCAAACCTTTATTTAACAGTCAACTTCTTCAAAAATTTCAAATGAAAAAAAAAATAAAAAAATGTTTTTTCCAAAAATATTTTTTTTTCCATTTTTTTAATCAAAGGTTGTCTACCACGTTGTACTGATTTACCCACAGAAAAAAAACCTGCGCCGTAATAACATCCTGTATACATACAGTTCAAGATAATAAAAGCGTTTTGGCGGATCGTCGTATCATGGTTCGTTTTATTTCCCATTGTATTTTAAATGATCGCTTAGGGAAGCGAAAGGTACAAGAACATAGCATTTTTACGGACTCGCAGAAAAAACTAGGATGTAAATTTTGCAACGCTGTTTTCATTTATTACAAAAGTTTTCTGACCAGTTTTTGGCTCGATTCATAACTTTAGACGAAACATGGCTTCACCGTTGCGCTCCTGAAACAAAACAACAATTCATGACCTGGAAACAACCATCATTTCCAACTCATAAGAAGTTCTAGGCCATTCCATCCACCGGTAATGCCATGGGATCTCTTTTCTGGGATGATCAAGGGGCCTTAATGATTAATTATCTTGATCATGTAGCCACTATAACGGGGGCTGTATAAGATGTACAAAAAAAATGCGAAACGAAATACGAGACAAACTCGCTAAAGTTGTTTGTTTCACCAAGATAACGCCTCAGCTCACAAGTCCAAAGTTGCTATGGCTGCCATTGAACAAGCTGTCTTTGAAGTACTCGTACACCCTCCATACTCATCGGACCTTGCCTCTATTGATTTCTATCTATTTCGATAAAATCAAATCAAATAATTTATTGTCCTAAAAACTAATACATAGTTGTATAGACAGTTGTATTACATTTATATTTGGCCGTGATATGATTGAATTCTTCATTAATGATCAAATTCTTCTATTAATAATCAAAACATAAAAGGTTACTCAGAAGAATAAAGAAGGTATTATTGTAAAATTAAATCGAGTCTCACCATTTAGGTTACCACATAAAAAACATAGAGTAATTATTTCTTTAAAAATACCGATAAAAATAAGTTTTTTAGTATAAAATTAATAATTGTAATGTCAAAAATAACAAAAAAAAAAGTGACGGTCGTCAAAAAGTAAATAAAATGTCTTAGTGATTACATTGCAAATAAAAATAGTCAAGGTATAATTAATATGTGCCTATCTAATAATAGAAATAGTCAATATATTTTAGTCAAATTGAAATCGTTTTAAAACCTATTACAGAAAGAGATATAGACGAGATGCGTACAGTTTTTAAAGATCGTTAATGTCGTACAATCCTCTTTCAATGAGATATAATTAGAGTTTATTTTTAAAGTGGAGCATTTTTCCTTCGCGGCATATATTTTTTATACTAGATGGTAGCTTATTGTAGCATATAATTCCGACGTACTTCGGATCCCTTTTAAAAAGTTCCAGATTTGGACAAGGAAGAATCGGATTATTTCTCCCCCTGGTAAAGTGTTTATGGGTATCTGAATGTATCGGCAGCTGAGCTAGATTTTTTGTGTTCAATTTAACGCATTCTAAAACGTATAGAGATGGAAGGGTGAGGATTTTAAGCCTTCTGAAATGACTACGGCATGATTCTACATAACCCAGATTACAATTCGAATGGCCTGTTTTTGCAATGAAAAAATATGTTGCCTTAGATCGATGGTGCATTGCGCCCAGAAGAAAATACCGTAACGTAGAAAATATTAAGGCAACATCTGAGAGATCCTCAATTTGATGATAATTACGGGGTAGTAGCCGCGAAGGAAGTTTAAGTGAAGTAGTGAAGTAGTGAGTGAATGAATGTTTTTAGGTGATAAGGATGAAGAGTTTTTTCTGAAAGATATTGTATGTTAAGAAAAAAGGTATATGGTGTATAAACCTAAAAGGAGACTATTTCGAAAAATAAAAGAATATTTAATAAAAGTTAACTACGTCATACTAATTATGACTTTTTATTGAACGCCAAAGTGAACTAAAACAGAATTTTAAAACGAAAAAGTTATTATCCTATGTATTCTGGTATAGACCTAGAAAACTTTGTAATTCTGAAGTTTTGTGGCACAACTATCCTTATACATTTTTTGTCAACTACTCTGATTCCTCTCTTGTTTTATTATGAAGCGACCGCGTTATAAATCCCTTAAATACAGGATAGGTTAGTCTATATCCTGTATGCCAAATGTCAGTATATTGTAACTAATTTGTGCTAGGAATATATAATTTCCATGTCCGTAAATCGTGTTTAGTTTGTGCATTGTTTACTGGTGGCCCTGTTTTGTAATGTGATGAATTTTGCCTCATCTACTATAGTCTATTATTTAATTCCTAGTAGTACACTGGTATTGCGCTTATTATATAGATTATTTAAATGTGTGCTGGGTTAGATAATGCTAGAGTTATTAATGATAATATCACAAACCACGTCACGGTGGAGGTGTCTGCATATAACATAGAGAAATGGAAATATCTCTAGTATATCGTAAATTATTTGAAATGCCTGATTCTTAAAAAACTTATCAAGATTGTTTTCCGGTATTTCTAAAATACTTATAGGTATATATAAAATGAATACTACATCAACCACAAATTTCAATGATATTGGATCAGTGCTTAGGCTCTAAGACCAACAGGCAGTCGGCTTGGTGACAGCGGTAATAAATATCGTTTGAAGTGTTTACATCTTCATCATAAATATTCATTCTTCGGAGGAAGAAATATTCATGCAATCATATTCATATAATAGGTAAACCGTCTTCACGTTAATTTTTCTGCAAACTTCCTCTTTAGTCCTACATTAAAATAAATAAATAAATTACGTAGGAGGCTGCCTAATAATGTTGGCCCAGGGAGCTTAAATGTATTTAGGCAGATTTGCGTAGGGCGAGATTATATAAAAAGAAACGCTTAAAAGAATAAAAAAGAGGGGATAAAAGAGGTCTTTGAAAATATAAATGTAATATATGGGTGTCCAAAAATACTAGCGGGATTTTGTTTCTGAGCTATAGTTCTAAAGAAGCGGCCCGGGGCGAGGGGAATGGATATCGTCAGATACTATTTCATGGAATTTCAGTAGTCATGGAGTCGTACCCGGGGACGTATCGTGCTTTTTGCTTACGCGCGTATTATCGCAACATAGATTATATAGTTACCGCTCAACGTTTGCATCGTGGGGAATATCATTCATGTAGTGCACCAAGTGAATTTGCAATTAGAAGATGGATTCGGATGTTTGAAAATAGTGGTTCAACAATAAGAAATCAAAACCGAGGTCGCCCGCGATCAGTAAGAGGTCAAGAAGCGATTGAAAGATTGAGGGCCTAAGTTCGTCAGAATCGACCTCTATCAATTCGTAGCCAAAGTCAATTAGTCGACATCAAAAAATCGTCTTCGCAGTTAATTTTGAAGAAAGACTTGCATCTCAAAGCTTATAATAGCAAATAATATCTTCAGTATTAGCTATGGTGATAAAGTATTAGAAAATGTTGATCATACGAAATTTCTAGGCATTCATATTGATAGCAATCTGCAATGGTCGACTCACCTAGAAGAACTGAGCAAAAAATTAAGTAGCGCCACATTTGCCATAAAAAAAATCAAATTGTTATGTGGCTTTGAAGCTTCCAAATCTGTCTACTTTGCCTATTTCCATTCCGTATTAAGTTATGGCCTCATGTTCTGGGGAATGGCGGCAAATATTATAAGGATCTTTCGCCTACAAAAACGAGCGATTAGAAATCTGTTCTCAATATCTTCGCTAACATCTTGCAAGCAGTACTTCATCGAATCTGGTATCATGACTTTGTACGCCGCGTATATATACCAAAACATCATGTATACGAGAAAAAATATCGAGACTACCTCAACTAACTCAAATATTCATTCGCATAATACGCAAAATAAAGAGGACTTGCGTCATTTTAAGGTGCGTCTGAGTAAGGTTCGGAATAGCTTTCTCTGCCAATCTTACTTATTCTACAACAAACTTCCATTACACATCAGGGGCCTTGGGGAGGTTCACTTTAAGAAAAAGGTACAGGGTATTTTGACTAAAAACCCCATTTATAGCATTGAGGATTTCGACAATATCAATTTTTCGCAGATCTATTGACCTACTTGACTATTATTATTCCTTATTCTTTCTATTATTGACTATTTCTATTATTTTTTCGTCTTCTAACTATTTATTGACTCTAATTATTATTACTGATTTCTTTGTATTTGTGTTTTTTCTTTAAAACATCTTCCCGTATGATAATTTGTGAAATTATCCAATATTTGTTTGATTATTTAGTACTTAGGATTATATAGAAAATTAGATAGAAAATTTTACGAAATTACTTAAGAATTTTGATTGAAAATATTGGAAAATGTTGTTTCCTCTACATATATAACCTAGAAAATCTGCGCTTGGATGTTCAACGTTCATACCTTGCAATACCGACGTTCATATCTGATACCTTAATAGGTATTTATATTATACTTGTTTTTTTTATTACTTTTGACATAACCAAGTGTAGGAACTCCTATCAACTGGTTTAAAATGAAAATAAAATAAATAAAATAAAATAAAATATAAAATTACGGATTATGCAAAATAATTAAATTTTGTAAATGAAATGCTGAAGCGGTTCAACAATTAAAAAATCAATTCGTAACTTTACGCGAAGTGAAGCCGCGAGCAACAGCTAGTCTGTTATGAAATTATAAAATATGCCGTTTTTTAAATATTGTTTATAAAATTATATAATAATTGTAATTAGTCGCAGGCAACAAGGGTATCATGATATAATTATCGTGATAATGTTGTTGCCTGTCTGTGCCGATATGATTAAGCACTCGAAGGCGGCTTGGCTTACATGGGTCATATTGAAATCCGTGATACTCGTATATCAAGCAAATACAACTCAACACACACGTACTTTCGCCATTTTTCCTCTCGCGCGTCGTGGGCAAAATCCATTCTGGCGGGTGTAAATTGGATATTACGAATTGGCCACGCTCCGTAAATAGGCAGAATAACTCCAATTTATTTTCCAACCAAGTGGGAAAATTCACACGTCGCACACTGTATACTGCTTACATAAACAACAACATTATTTACACTACAATCATAAAGTTGTGTGTTTGTTTATAATCTTAATTGTGAAATTTACAATGGGCAGATTTATTGTCATTGGACAATCTCTTCCAAACAACCCTACTATAAAGTGTATGTATGTGTGCTTGTAACATGTATGTAACTGTGATTATTGCGATTTTGGTAGTTAATGGGCCCTTGCTAGTTGGCCACGAAGACCCATTTTGTTCAGGGTTGGTCACACTCACGGGTCAGCACCTATCCGACGGCCTCCACGCATGAAGTGCGAGCCTGGGTAGGACTCTGGCCTTATGGTCAGTTTCCCCTAGGAATCAACCTTCTGGCGTTCCTGGACGGTCTGCGCACCGTGCGGCATAAGCCAATCGACTGTGCCCGTCACCACAGGACGTTTTAACGATTTTCTCGTTCTGTCGCCCTGCAGTGAACGTAGAAGACTTTGGACAGAACAAATCCAACGTCCAGCTACGTCACAACCCGCAAGAAGCCAACGCCTTTACCGCGAGATAGCCAGTAATGTTACCTGGCGGGCCGACCCTCGCGCCCTTGCTTCCAATTGTGACCAGATTTCTCCGGTCTCTCCATTGGTTCCGAGTTCGAGGTCGCTTGCGCGGTCCTCTCCCTTACGAAGCGGTGAAACGGTGTGCACCGAATCTATCGCGGACCAAGGCGTCCTTTGCCCGACTCTGAACCGGGATTGGATGGCCAATGGTCATTTCAAGAGCAGTCGCCGTAAGGTAGGCAACCACCCCCGCTCTATAGGAAACAATACAGATCCCAGACTCCCCTGACTGTTAGTCGGAGAGCACAGTCGATTGGCTTGCGCCGCTCGGTGCGCAGACCGTCCAGGAGCGCCAGAGGTTTGATTCCCAGGGGAGACTGGTTGACCCAGTGTCCTACCCAGGTTCGCACCATATGCGTGGAGGCCATCGGATGGGTGTTGACCCGTGAGTGTGACCGACCCTGAACACATGGGTCATCGTGGCCACCTCATCATGGGCCCCATTAGCTAACTCTGACTAACAGTCGGGGGAGTCTGGGATCAGTACTGTTTCCTATAGAGCGGGGGTGGTTGCGGACCTTACGGCAACTGCTCTTGAAATGACCATCGGCCATCCGATCCTGGGTGAACAGCCGGGAAAAGGACGCTGTGGTCCGCGATAGATTCGGTAAACACTGTTTCGCCGCTTCGTAAGGGAGAGGACCGCGCAAGCGACCTCGAACTCGTAACCAATCGAGAGACCGGAGTAATCTGGTCACAATTGGAAGTAAGGGCATGAGTGTCGGCCCGCCGGGTAACATTATTGGCTATCTTGCGATTAAGGCGTTGGCCTCTTACGGGCTTGTGGGGTAGCTAGACGGTGGACTGTTTCGTCCTCAAGTCTTCTACGCTCACTCCAGGGAGATAGAACGACTAATCGTTAAAACTTCCTGAGGTGACGGGATCGCCCGCTGTAGTCGACAACCCAAGTATGTGATTTTTACTTGGGTGGTGAACTGTTTCGTGCAGCTTGGGCCACAACATTCATTTTCTTCTCGGATCGGCTCAACTCTCGATTCAGCTCCTATTCAGAAGCCTCCTCGAGTGAAAGGCTACACCGAATAAGACTCCCGTGTCTCAGGCCTCAGAGCTGGTGGACCGGTTTCTCCCGGCGGGATTGCATCCCGGCGCCACGGCTTACGCACCGGTCGGCGAAGCCAATCGACTAATTTCTGAAGGGGTCTGGAGACTATGGTAATATACTGTTTCCTAAGCAGCGTGGCTGGATGTTGACCTATTGTCATGCCACTCTTGAAATAACCTTGGGCCACTCGATCCCGTGTGGCACTACGGGCAAAGAACGCCCAGGTCCGCGATAAATTCAAACTGAATTACCGCTGTAATACAACAGGTAGAGGTCGTGTAAGCGACTTCGGAGCCGTAACCAGTCGGGAGGACGGAGGTATCCTGAAAGTTAATTCCAGATGGAGATATCCTGCCAAAACTGGTAGTCAGGGGGCGAAGCTGCCAGCTGGCTACCTTTCCCGGTGCCTCGCCGTAAGGCGTCGGCCTCTGACGGGCAGGTGGCGGAGCTTGACGGTGGATTGTTTTGTCCTACGTCTTCTGCGCTCACCTCACGGGAGACAGAACGTTACATAAATAGGATAGAAAACGAATTTACCGCGTGAAATTTGTAGGACCCGACGTTTCGGTGACGTTGCAGCCGCCGTTGTCTACCCTAGACAACGGCGGCTGCAACGTCACCGAAACGTCGGGTCCTACAAATTTCACGCGGTAAATTCGTTTTCTATCCTATTTATAATGTCAAACAACCGCGATAGTCTTCGATTTTATAGAACGTTATATTTCGTTAAAACTTCCTGAGGTGACGGGTTTGCTCGTTGTAGTTGACAACTCTAGTTGTGATTATTGCTATTGCATTCGATCAACAGAATTAAAATGCAATTCCGTTAATTTTATTCCGACGGAAAATGGTTTTCCAGCCGGGAATCGCACCCGGAACCTTACAAATTAAGATCAGGCGGTCTAACCACTGTGCCACTGGTAGGTCTGTTTTTTATATTAAAAAAATACATCTTATTACATGAAGTATCTACATCTTATTACATAATGTCAAAAGAGAAGCCTTCCCAACTAGCACAGTAATCCAATAACAAAAGACTACAAGTAAACCATGACTAATAAAGCACCTATAAATGTCTTGGTGTAGAGTTTCTTACTTATAATAGCATTACATAAGGATAAATACGCTCAAGATCATTTGTTTGTATATCTTTTTGTTGTAGTTTACTACAATGTTATCTTATAAGACAGTAACAAGTCTAATAGTCTAATAAGAGCATATACGAAGTCTAAATAGTCTTCCAAAGAATAATAGTCTTATAGTGGTCTTATAGACGCATTTTGCAAGAGCCTTGATTTTATATCATACTTAGTTAAGATCACTATACGACTACAAAATAATCTCGTAGCCAACTAGCACAGTAATCCTATAACAAAAGACTATAAGTAAACCATGACTAATAAAGCACCTATAAATGTTTCGGTGTAGAGTTTCTTACTTATAATAGCATTACATAAGAATAAATTAAATTCTCTCAAGAGCATTTGTTTGTTTATCTTTTTGTTGTAGTTTACTACAATATTATCTTATAAGACAGTAACAAGTCTAGTATCTTATAAAACTAATTACACTTTCATCAGACAGTTATGAGAGCAAAAAAGCTTCTAAAGTGCTAGGCCAATGCTAAAGAGTCTTTAAGTGAGCTCGCGAAGCTATTATGATTCAACGGTGGTGAGCTAGTCTTGGCCAAAAGTATTATGAGCGCTACTTTACCTATATAAGTATTATAAAGGCAATGGTAAAGAGTGATTTTTGAAACACGGCGAACGACTGTGCGTTAGACCATGTGCGCGTAACGATTTTGCAAAGTTAAATTTATTTTTAAATGGCCGATTTTCAAGAATGGAAACGATTCAAAAGGAGTGGAGGATACAGGAGAAGAGTAAATAAGAGACACGCAGAATGGGTAACCCTAAATACCCTATCCAAATTAGGCTCCGAAAAAGCGGGAATAAACAATTAATTGGAGGGTTCCGTACAATCCGACAGTGACTTAGATTTGGTTAGTGATAGGTAGTATTGACGAAAATGAATATGAATCAGAAGACGACAAAATGGACATTGAAAAAAACATTAATTTTCGAGAAGATGTTAAAATATGGGCTAATAAATATAATATATCGCACTTAGCGTATAACGAACTTTCTGTTATTCCTAATAAGAGAATTAACAACATTTTAACCTATGGATGCCCGCACGCTTCTTCAAACAACAAGAGAGAAAATACAGATTTTTCCATTGGGAACTGGTCATTATTGGCACAATGGCTTAAAGAAGCAGTTAACAAAAGTTTTTGAACACAATGTCGTTTCTTCAATTGATAATATTACACTGAATGTTAATATCGATGGTTTGCCCCTATAGGTACAACAGCTCAAGGAAACAATTTTGGCCAATATTATGTAGTATATTTGAATTACCACTCTTGCCTCCACTAGTGATAGGTAAGTATAAGCAATAAGCTCGCCTTTTCTTAAGACTAAAGAGTTTTATTATTATTATTATTATTATTAATATACAAGCTATGTGATTGCTTATAGCTCAATGAAACTACGAAGGTATTTTCGGACCTTGTTTGGACATTAATTGCTCGTCCAATGGCTGCACAAATTTTGAGTGGTGTATTCTTTTATTATGTCTTTTATTGGTGTATTCTTTTATTATATTGATATTTTTATGTTTTGAGTGAACATGTTTTTTGTTTACTTGTTGATATACGGTTTCATAAAAAAAAATAGTCGTTTAAGTCTTGAGCCACGTCTTTGAGCCACGATCAGACAGAATCTGGTCGTAACGTGATAGATGTTAGAATTTTTTTTTTTTACATTGTAGCGTGCGCTGTCATGGATATCAACTAATGTTATCATTGTTATAATTAATGGTTCATGTTGAGTCTGTTAATAAATACTAATCGTATTTTTATTTATTTATAGGCATATATGCAGGAGACAGCAAACCATCTAATTTAAAAGTCTTTTTGGATCCTTTTATAACAGAATTGAATGAACTATCTGAAAGTGGTTTATCAATAAGAATGGGAAACTCTCTGATTCCAGTAAAAGTCAGAGTTTTCATTTGTGACTCGCCAGCTCGTGCATTAATCAAAGGAGTTATTAATTTCAACGGCAAACAAGGCTGCCTGAAATGTACTGTTGTGGGTGAATCACGTGTCTGAATCACTGTCACTTTTTTAAGATCTGGTTGCCCTAAACGAAATGACAAGGATTTTTCGGTCAAAAAAAGACGAAGAGCATCATAAGGTAGATTCTCCTCTTCTAAAACTCAATGTAGATATGGTAGAAGATGTTCCTGTAAGTGACTCACTTCACTTGATTGATCTCGGTGTTATGAAGCGTCTATTGATTGGATGGCGAGATGGGAATCTTGGTAAATACATTACTAAGTGGTGCAGCAAAGATATCGAAAGGGTCAATGAATTCTTGTATAAATGCCGCATGCCTAGCGAAATTCACCGATCTGTACGAACAATTGATGTTCTAGCCCACTGGAAGGGATCCGAATATCGTACTTTTTTTATTATTTAGGTTTTGTAATACTCAAAGATACCCTACTACCCCAAGCTTATTACCATTTTGTGCATTTGTTTTGTGCCATCACAATTTGTTCGAACGAAAAACATTTTCAATTCCTTTCAATTGCAGAGAAAATGTTAGAGCATTTTGTTGAAATATTTAAAAACATATATAGAAAGGACTATGTCTCAAGTAATATACACAATTTGACACACGTCGTTCATGAAAAAAAGGAGATTTGGAAAACTACAGAGTTTCAATGCTTACCCGTTTGAAAATATGTTGTATGTTATTAAAAATCTGATTAGACAAGGCAATAAGCCGCTTCACAAGTGGCTCGACGGCTGAATGAAAGATTTGATGTAAAACTTGAAAGTATATGTCAGAACCAAACAAGTTATCCATTTATTAAAAAAAACCAGTGCAAAGGAAGGTCAAAACAACTTTGTTTTAGTACCTTTACACTCTCGGCACAAGAGCATAACAAATGGTTTATGAGTGAAGAAGACTTTGTTATTGAACTACAATCAATACACACTAAAAATGAAAATGATTACAAAGAAATTTTGATTCAAGGATATCGTATTGAAATTTTTGAGGAGCCGTTGAAGTCTTCATATCTATCCATCTATAAAGTTAATTGTAACAACTTTCAAAAAATCAAAGTGGTTTGAAAAGCTTCGAAAGTGAGATGTAAATTAGTTAAAATTGAACATAAATCTGAATTATTTTTTGTACCTTTATTACATACGCTGTGAAATAAAACAGAAAAACCAAATCAATGTAAAGGTTTTTTATTTATTTTCAGGTTCTTTTTCCAATAAATTGTGCTTATCTAAGATTTTTCACCATTTCTATTAATTTTGAACTTGGACTAAAATATATGACAGTAAAGATATTATAATAACTATTATAATGAACAAAAGAAATTTGATCTACCGCAGTCATTGGTTAATCTAGACTATCAGCTACATTCTCTTTTATTACTATATTACATATTGGTAAGTAACATATGTAACTAGATAAGAGGCATTTTAAAAACATATACATTAAACTCTTCAATTAACACCAGTTAACACTATACAAAATAGCTTAATTATAATTAATAACTAATGAACAACAAATTGGAGATCCACTGGTCAATGGTTAATCAAGACTATCAGCTACTTTCTCTATTAAAATTACTTGATACATAGGTATTGGTAAGTAACATAAATAGATAACAGGCATTTTAAAAACATATACCTATTATATGTTTTTCCTTTGTGTGTTAAATAGATGTAAAAGTATATAGAACAATTTATTTACTGACAAATAACACACTCATCTTCAATATAATGGTCATATATGCTGTACAGAAAGCAGTTAAAACACCAAAATAGGTTTAGATTCAATAGTGACTTAACGTTTTCTCGAGTACATATGAAGCGAATGGGTCTATTAATTATCGTTAGTAACTTATATTATAGTAATCCACAACCATTGCAGCTTTCAGATAACACAAAGTGTGTGTGAGTCCAAGGCCATTTTTCATATTAGTCAGCACGAGTAAACGCAATTCATTTCTGGTCAAAAAATAGTCCACATCAACAAACACAACCATTCTGAAAACATGCAAATAAAAAGAATGTCCAGGCTTGGAAGATTTAGAAACATATAGTGAGCTCGCGAACTCTAATTTGATTCAACATGGCGGTGAGTTAGTCTTGACCAAACGTATTATGAGCGCCATTTTACCTATAGCAGTCTCATAAAGGCAATGATGAAGAGCGATTTTTGGAACATGGCGAATATGTTAAAGAAACCATAAAAGCCCATGATATTATTTTTACAATAACTTATCAAATTTGTAAATTTCTGTAAGGGCGTTAAGAAATTAAGCTAATACGGTACACTTTTACAGTAAAAATGACTTTGCCACAAGTTTACTCACTTAATACTGGCTAAGAATTTTATAATTAATAATGAAAAATGACTTACGTAACGTACTAACTGAAACAATTAATTATCAATTTATAATCAATCCAAACTGGAACAAAAAACGATGACGGCTCGCTAGCTGACCGGCCGGTTTCTAAAATGTATACTAATAACTAAAAACCAAGTACGTTACTAGCTCATTATCAGCAGGATTACTCTCGAAAAGAACTAGACACAGATAATTATACGATCACTAGTACCTGTAACTGTCTTAGGCGTACTACTGCAAGATAGTTATAGGATTAAGCAACATTCTGTTAGCTTATTATAAGAGCGTTACAAGTGTTGTTGTGCTCCTATAAGTGCGCCCAAATCCAGGCTTGTAAGCTATTAGAAGACTGTTATAGGAGTATCGAAAAGTAGTCTTGAAGACAGTTATAAGACACTATTTTGCTAGTTGGGTTGTTTCCGAGCAAAATTTAGAATTAGTTTACACCTGATATCCCCCTTTTGAGATGCTGGGAATCAGTAAAGTTTTTTTCGTTAATGAATATCTTAATTATTTATGTTAATTAAATTCAGAAAAATAATAAGTAGATTATAGTAAGATAGAGATTTAAGGTGGAAATAAAGTTTGTTAAATATTTTAATAAGAATGAGAGCCACCGTATTTTATAGTGAAAACACGGAAACTAAATTCAGAAAAAAAGAACAAAAACGCTATAACTATAAAATTTGCAGAGTCAAAAAGGGTAGGTTAACAAAAAAATGGTATTTCATAGTTTAGCAAACTCTTCTACATTGAAGACATTTTATTGTCGCCTCACTATATCTGATCCGAATCTGTAAAAACACTTGATCTATATCTATAAATAAGTGAGATATAGGCATTTAAACATGTGAATATATTGGAAAGCATAAAAACCATCACTGCCCTCCCTTAAGGGGCTCTCTAGATGATCACGCACGCTTGTCAAGAATCGCGTCGCGGGCTGGGAGGGGATCGTAAACCGCAGAAAATATGCAAATATTTTTTTAAATATTTACCAATAATGCCTAATTTAGTAGTTTTATACCTAGGAGTCACGTTATGCATCAATCAATTTCGTCTAATTAACGTGACTCCGTGGTAGAAACTACAAAATAAGGCATTTTTGGTAAATAAAAAAAAGTTTGCATATTTATTGCGGTTTACGATCCCCTCCCAGCCCGCGACGCGATGCTTGACAAGCATGCTTGATCGTCTAGAGAGCCCCTTACAGAAAGTTAACTATTGTAGGTACTAATAAATAATTTCATTACGGTTTTTTTTATGAAATATTTGTGGTGTAGATATTCATCCATATAGATACTTTAATTTGACATTAAAAACGATATATTTATGTTAATTTATTAATATTTAGACATTTCGACATTTAGACAAGCTTTTTCTTGATATTTGGACTCTTAGGGTGATACTCGGGATTACATAACGGTTCTAACAATGCCATACAACAATAAATCGGTCCAAGAATTTCGAAGTTATGAAGGATTAAAGACACGATTACACCTCTTTTTTGTTGAGAAGTCGTGTAAAAGGCGTCAATCACCAACATTTGGGTAGGTTGTAATTTTTTTTAAACAATTCCTAAACACCTATATGGCGGTAGCTTAAAAATAGTTTTTTGCAAACCATTATAAACACTTCTTTGGAGCAAGGTCAAGTTAGTTTAAAAAAAAATGATGAGTGGGCGAAGAAAACGATCTAAATGGGTTTTGAACCCAAACATGTTTTTACTTTCCTGTCAAGGAAAGTGTTGTGGACGCACTTCTGTGTGTCTGTCTGTGTGTATTCTCCGACGATAGCGCCGAAATGCTTCATTCGATTGAGCTGAAATTTGGCATGCAGGCATCATTTGGTCATGATATGAGCTGAAAAGATTGTGGTTGGAATCCGTCCACCCAGGGTTGGCTCCCGACGAGGGAACTCCTCAACGGTCAACAGCAGGCACAAAATTCGAAAGTCAAAAAAGTCGGAAAAGTCTGAACAGTCGGAAAAGTCGAAAAAAGTCGCAAAAGTCGAAAAAGTCGGAAATGACGAAAAAGCCGCAGTCGAAGTCGATTTCGATTTCGAATTTCGAGGTTTAAAGGGTGGCTCTAGGTTAGGGGTAGGGGGTTGTGGTAGGATTTATGATATGAATATTCAGATGAAATAGGTTCCTGGCTACTTGACAGGAAAGTCTTGGGGGGGCCGTTCTATTGATTAGTAAAACTATTTACTACCAAAACGACGTAGAATCCTTAGAAAAATGTGGCAAAGATCACCCATTTTTTTCAAAACGAGGTGATTTTCTTTCAAAATGATCTAAATCTCATACTAAATCATAGAACCCGTAAAAATTTTATCTTTTAAAACGATCTAAATATATTTTTTATGGTGTGTATGGTGAGAATAATGTCATCTGGTATGGTTGCGGAATTAAAGGTCGGTTCCAAGAAGACACATTAATATTTCATAAATAATATTCATTATTTTGAAAAAAAATATAAATATACATTAATTAAGGATTAATTAGATTAAGATTAACGATGTAGAAATATCAAAAAGAAAAGAATAGCGTAAATGTTCAATTTCCCGTTTTTATAACACCAGTAGCAATCAAACGGTAATTTAGGAATACAGTTGCGATCAAAATGATCTAAATATTCCATTTTAAATGAAAGCGCTAATCGAAAATTTGTTTTTTTTTTATTATGTCCCGTTCTTGCGATGAAAAAATACTTGCGATTGCTAGATCTTATATAAATCAGCCAAGATATAAACTAAAAAAAAAATACAAATAAGCAAATAAACAATAATACAAATAAACAAGTATGCTATTGAGTTTTTTGCCTCTCCTGTAAAATTGAGTTCAACGCTTTTAGGTCGTTTTGTTCGCCGACTCATATATATAAATAACAGAGTAAGTTAAACCACATATATTTTTAAAAAATCGGTTGTGTCACCCCAAGACTTTCCTGACTAGTATCCGGGGAGGTGCGAAAAAACAGCGACATTTTTTACTCTAGTACCCCAAATTTGTATGGCAGGTACCCCAAACGTTGGTCGTAAGTACCCCAAAAACTAATAGGTTCTTCCGATGGTTAACAGAAGCTTCTATGCCAAATTTTAACTTAGACAGATTAAGCGTCTGGGCGCTATCGCGGAAACAATTTTTTCGCCGGGAACCCCAAATTTGTATGGGAGGTACCACAACCGTAGGGCGTAGGGACTCCAAAAACTAATGGGTTCCTCCGACGGTTAACAGAAGCTTATATACCAAATTTCAGCTCAATCCGATTAAGCGTCTGGGCGCTATCGTGGAAGAATACATACATACACACATCCAGACATACAGACATACAGACATACAGACATACATACAGACAGAGATCGGTCTGGAAATAGTCTCAATCGTCTCAGGGAGTCTCAAAATATATATTCCCATCTTCATCTCAAATTTTTTTTTTAGCGCGATCACAATACTTTCCTTTCCGATAGGTCGTCAGGAAAGTAAAAAACTACTCGTTTTGCCGTGCGGCCCATTTTCACAAATAAAAGAACACAATATTATTGCAGCAATACGATGTTAATTCCAAGTTTTTTTCTTCGTCGACGAAACAATAACAATCTGGCTCATGCTTTCGCACAGAGCATTAAAAATCTGCGAAACGGTTACCGGGGATGCAAGTTTGATTATATTATAATTTGTTAGGATATATCAATACATCCAGCGCTGCATATTCTCTCGATGTAACTCAAGGTTTTTAATTCAATTGAGCAGTTAAAAAAGTGCCTCTGATGACTGAAACTAAATGGAGAAATGAATCACTGAGTATCACGGAAACTATAAATATACTATGTCGATAACTGAAGCAACACTCGCATGAATATACTGAATCCACTGCACTATAAATTATTATCGAAAATATGCCGCTCTTCAGCCACTTGTTAAGGATTGGACCTTTTAAAACATCTTCTGGCCGCCTGCCATTTCGACAGCCTAAATACGCTGGTAGAACTTAGTCTTAGCCTCAACAGCAAGCAAAAAAAAATATATTTTTGAAGAGGAAGTAAATCACGTATTTTATGATATAAAATGAAGCTAAAATTATTCTACTTTAAGCATCCTTTTATTATTCATTCAAAATTAAATTACGAATATGTGATTTTTATTATTTTTATAGTAATACTGACATAATCATATATATTTGTTGAAAAACTTCATTAGCAGCAACTATCAAATGTAGTTTGAGTGAACGAATGATTTTTCAAGAGAGACATTATTAATTAGACAGAAAACAAAGGCATAATCTATAAAGATGCTAAATACCAAAACAAATAATATGCAAAATGTACAGAAAATTGATATTTTTTACATGATTAATATTTTTTCATATTATGGTATATATTTAGTATTCATATTATGGAATATAATTCATATTTTGTTACAAATTTCATTACTCATCTTTCATATATTATTATTTCATAATATGGTTTATATTTAGGTAAAACAAGACAATGATTATTTTGAATTTAAGATCTAAGGTTAATATTCTCCCCAGAGAGGGTGGTATTTTATAACAGGATAACCATAAGTCTGGGGAATGCCTTTGCGCACCGGAGCGTTTATGGGCAAAGTATAGATTAATATTGGTATTCATAAAACTAAATACCGCACTGCTGACTTTCAATTCAAGGTCGCATAACTACACAATGACCGGTTCTGCCTATCGATTCTAGTTTTATTTATAACGCTTCAAAATTTTTTAGCTTGTATATATCACAACAATAAGCATCACAATGTCATACCATGACGATTTTGATCCCTCTTCTGCTTACCCAGAGTTGTTAGTCAATATTGATTGGATAGACAGGCGCCCCCCTCCCCGCTCCAGTTACTGAGAAAGCGGTGGCAAAGTTGTACTCTGCGGAATTTCACTAAAACTAAAGAGCCTTGGTACGAAATGCCCACGGAGTTATGCGCCGTGTTAAAGATATTGTAATATTTCCCAGAGTGGCAAATTCTCTCACACAATATGTCGTAATATTATATCCATATTATACGTAAGTCTCCATAAATGAGTTAACGCTTTTGCTCTAATAGCTGTCTCCTCTAGTTTTACATTTCCTCTCGTTTCTCCTCTAAGTAGAGTTTTTCTACTAAGAGATCATTTAGCGGTTACACAGGAGCGCAGTCCATTACGCGCAGTCCATTACAGGCAATTAGTAATTAATATTTGGCATATACTCATAAATACATCTACATATAGAAACATACGAGACATCCCGTACTTGTAAGTTAGGCAAAACGTGATGAAGCTGGTATTATGTATTATGCCTTGCAATTCCAGCCATTGCTATCAGTTTTCTTATCAATGGAAAGAGGTGATAAGTGTTCGGGGGACATCCATAGCTCAAGTCAGGGAGATAACATTTAAATGGACGACTGAAATCACATTTTTCGACATGCGGCTACTTTTTTATAGTTCCCTAAATCAAAGGAGAAACCGATTGCCGAAGAAAAATTTTGAAGTCGTATTATGCGTTCTTGAGTTATAATGATAGTAGGGCGATGTCTCGACTACAACGGGCGAATCCGTCACCCCAGGCTGGTATAGCGATATGTGATCGTTCTTTCAGCCGTGGGATAAACGCAGAAGACTTAGAGAAAAGACAATCTACTGTCTAGCTCCGCCAATAAGCCCACTAGAGGTCAACGCCTTACGGCGAGGCACCGGGAAAGGTAACCAGCGGGCAGCCTCACCCTCTAGCTACCAGTTTTAGTAGGATATCTCCGTCTGGAGTTAACCGTCAGGATACCTCCGCCCTCCCGACTGGTTACGGATCCAAAACCGCTTACGCGGCCTCTACATACTGTATTACAGCGGTAATTCAATTTGAGTTTATCGCGGACCTGAGAGTCCTTTGCCTGATCGGGTGATTCAAGTTCATTTTAAAAGTGGCATGACATCAGGTCAACATCCACTCCCGCTGATTAGGAGACAGTATATTTACATAGTCTCCAGACTCCTTCAGCAATTAGTCAGAGTACACAACCGATTGGCGTTGCCGAACGTTGCGCGAACCGTCTAGTAGTGCCGGGATGCAATCACCCAGGAGAAAACGGCCCACCAGCTTGTGAGGCTTGAGACGCGAGAGTCTTACCCGAGGTAGCCTTCCGCATGAGCAGGCTTCTGAACAGGAACTGAATTGTGAGTTGAGCCGATCTGAGAATAAAATGGATCTTGTGCCACAAGCTGCACGAAACCATTGGCTACCATTTACAATGATATGCCTAAAATGCTGTAACTCAAGAAAGCGTCGTCCGATTTGTAAAATTATTTCCCAGTCTGTTTGTCTGCAATAAATCCTGTTATCGATGCAAAGAGCCTATTATACTGCAGAGTTCTATACCTGAAATGAATATCGGATGTGTCATACACACGAAAAACGGAGAAGTCAGATTTTCATCCGTATGGTCGCCACTTTTTAATAGCTACACGAATTAATACGGAAACAGATTATCATTTTTTTTAACCCCACAAATGACTGGCGATAAGCTCGGGTTTGCCTACGGCAAAATGTATATAAATTTATATTTACATTTACATTTACATTTACATAGAGCGGGGTTTACTATAGAGCTATAGCATTACTATAGAGCGGATTACTATAAAGCGGCGCACATTTACATTTATATTTACATTTATATAAATTTATATACATTTTGTATACATTTTGCCAAGGCATCCATTATTGGACGCCTCACATTTGACGGGTTAAATCGGATACCATCGTAAGTATATCGGTTCCACCCCCGCAAGGTCATATATCGTGTCACCTCTACAATTGCTGCCACTGTACTGTACACATGCCGCTGAGTATTTAAATTTTCATACATTTTATTGGATGAATTGATTCCAAATTACCCTTTATGAATTCATCGTATTTTGAGTTACAGTTCAAATCATATATTTCTCAGTGCATTGCATTGAATTTTTATGATATTTTTAAAACTGGGCTGCTCGCAAGGTTTATTTTTACAATAACGCTGTTTATTTTATTATTTAGACAACACCGATTATTTTATATAAGGCCAGCAACAACTACATAAAGCGTAATAAAAATAACATATAAACTCAATATATTATTATACTCAGTATATTGTAGCAGACATAAGAATATCATTTGAATTAATTATGCATGCGAAAAGTAGCAAAATGATGATCTCATAGGTGTTTGCCAGAATCATTCGCATACCATTTTTTAGCGACACATTACGTGACATACGTGACATTTTCATTGTACTCGATCTAGACATTAATCATGGGAACACATTTGTAAACCGTTCACACGCTAAATTTGTATATAAGCCCATACAATTGTCATTAAAGGAACACTTCGTCATTACGCTGCCTTACGAGTAGATCATTATATACGGCGTTAGCATAAGAGAAGATCCGTATCGATCCTGTATATCGCGAGAAGAAATAATAAACGAGTCAGAGGAACATATCTTTTACTCAACGATCAATATTGAAGAACCAACAACATTGGGGGGAACTAATGACAACCACCAAATACCAATAATATTATATATTGGTCATTCTACTCATTACACCCAATATGTAATAATAATAATAATAATAATATACTATTTATTTGCAATAAATTATTATACAAAAAGGCGTGCTTATTGCTACATGGCAATGTCTTACAACTAACCTAATCACAGTTGTACATGCGCGCATTGTGGAAATAAATGTTAATATTATTACATAACATACAGACCGTCTGCATAACATACAGATTAGTAGAGGTGTTTAAAACTAAAAATGCAGAGGAGAGGAAATTGGAAGAGGAAGAGGAGAGAAAGAGAAAAACTGGTTAATTCTTAGAGAGGTAGTAATACTTAAGGTGAGTTTTAAATGACGGTAAAGAAGGCGAGTTTCGTATATTTGCTGGGAGATCGTTCCAGAATCTTGCACCATGGATACAGAAAGAGTAGGTATAGAAATCACTATTATGACACGGAATTTTTAGTAAACTGTCATAGGCTGACCGAAGTACGAGACCGTGAGAACTTAAAGGTTCAAAAAACTCGTGAAGATAGGATGGTATTGATTGGGAGAGTACACGATAGAGAAGAGCAAGTATATGAACATTTCTCCTTTGGCGTACTGTCAACCACTATAATTGTGCCCTATAATCGGATACGTGATTATACTTACGTAGTAGTAGTAGTAGTAGTAGACGGACTGGGGGGCTTGTTTCCAGCCCTTGATGACACCTATATCTATAAAATCTTTTGTGGTTAGATCAGTGGTCAGCTAGTAGCCCAGTACTTCTTACCAGTCCAAGTAGATCACTGACCTTCAAGTTGGGCAGATCGCTATGTTCGAGAAAGGCTCGTCCCAGTAAACTGTGTCTTTTAGCGGCTAGGCCTGGGCAGCGACCAACGATGTGTATGCTGTCTTCAGGTTCTTCGCCACATATTTGGCAGTCCTTGCTCTTGGTCAAGCCAAGGTTGAATAGATGTGCTCTAAGGGTCGTGTGTCCGGTGAGGAGACCGATAGTGGCTCTAATGTTCTTCTTGCTCATGTCAAGTAGGGCCTTGGTTTTCTTTTGTAGTGGTTGCTTCATCAAGGCTTTTGCCTGGCGACATCCCTGGTTCTGTTTCCAGGATGCCCGATGTTCCTGCTCCAAACAGTCCCTAGTGATTTTCTTACCTGTAGCATTAATTTTATATAAAATCAATGCCTGTAGTGAAGGGGACCTCTACAACTGGCTCCAACGGGCATCCCAGTGTGCCCAGTTTTGCCAGTCTGTCGGCCTCTTCGTTGCCGGGTATGCCTTGGTGACCCGGTATCCATGCATATTAGGGTGATTTTATTGGCTTTTCCTTTCGGTATACTTACGTAGACCGAAGATGAATCGTATGCATACATTGCTCATATTATATCACATTTTTTATATATTATTATACTTAGTGAAACTCCAACTTTATACGAATTGTACACGACTTTATGTTCGATAAATGAAATAAACACGTCAGAACGTTTCATTAGGTAGATGGAAAACAGAAAAATCTCGTACATAGCTCGTTAGCCATAAAATTTCGGTTGAAAAGAGCTGTCTGCCTCGAGGCATTTTTTTGGACGGCAAAAGACGAAAATGGAGATATCGCTTTGGGTTCGAGAGCAAAAACCCTAATGATATGAACAAAAGCTCGAGCTATTTATATCTAAAATCCAAATGAAAGGGAAATAGCATTCGCATCTCCAGAGAGAAATATTTCTTTAATGGGTAAATAGCGGAAAAACATGAGGGACCGATATTCTTATACAGGTTGAGTTTTTATTAGTGACATCCTTGTAGTGAGTGAATCAATACGAGCAAGTAAGCAACTTTGGTTCAAAAATTTGGAGAGAAATATAGATATTACTTTTCCGAAACTTTAAAAAATATTATTTTTCTAATAAAAAGTATAAAAAGCGTTGAGCGCGCTGCGCCATGTACCATTATGTAAAATATCGCGAATAAACAATATTCGCGATATTTTACCTACCGCAGCGCGTTTAATGCTTGCCAAACTTTTATTTAACGGTCAAGCTATTTAACTTTTCATTACATGAGAAACAAAAAAAAAATTTGTTATTTTTATTGTTTATTTTTTTTTATAGTTGCGTAATATGATCGTACTAATTAATCCACTACAAGGATGTCACTAATTAAAAACTCACAGTACAAGTAAGTACCTTCTCCTATTAACACAAGTACCTTACCCGGCTGTTTTCCAAATTCCGAATTTTAAGAATAGATATTTTGCAAACACAAACATCGGTTAATTAAACATTTTTACATTTGATCCACAATGCTGAAGCATATGCAATCTCAATTATCTATTTCGTCACATTTAGTCATTTGTATCAAGTATTTGATAAAAAATATCCGACTTCTATAGAGATATATTAATAATTATAAATATTACATTCTTTAACGAAAAATAAAATTTATGAATAATAAATATTAAAACATTAAAATGTTTCTTTTAAGTAATTATTTTCTTTTGCTATAAGTAAAGCCATAGTTAGACCGTATTTGCGCCAGACAATAATGACGAGGGAGTGAATAAATTTAAAACAGAAACACTAGCATTTTCTTCTTGGAACAATGCATTAATAACGTTGAAAGCTCGACGCCGGAAGCACTTTAGTTATTAAAGATAGACTCTTTATCCGTAAAGTGTAGTATCCATAAGTACATTTGCAGAGATTCTGTGTAGGTTATAGCTTGTTTTAGGGTTCCGTACCAATGTAACATTAGTGTTAAGACATCCCTGTCTCTTATTTTTAACAGTTTTGAAACAGTTCAAGGTAGCATGAGTATTTATAACAATAACTAGAAAAGAGCACGTAATCGAAAACTTGACTATACTTGTCTTTTTGACATAATCTAGGCGTACCCTACAGATTTAAATGTGTAATACAATTAATTTGATATTCAACGTTTCATCATTGCGATTGCTAGAAGTATGTCCCGCAACAAATATAAGTCTGTATGTAGGTCAACGTCTATTCTGCCGATATATCAAAACGGACGTAACTTACATATTCATAATAAAGGAAAAAATCCTAAATTTGTGATAACAGCTATAAGTCTATGCTACAACAAAATAAAAAAAAATATGTGGCTATCTAAGCGTTGCATTTTCTTGTAAAATGCTGGTTGCCAAATTTTTGTACGATGTTGATCAATCTAATATGCTCTATCGTGAGTTTTTAATTAGTGACATCATTGTAGTCGGTGAATCGGCACGACGAACTAAGCAACTTTTAAAGATATTTTTCTGAAAAACATTTTTTTTAATACTTTTTGTTTTGTTTGAAAAACAATATAAAAAACTATGAGCACGATGCGCTATCTAGCGGTTGATAAAATATCGCTAATATTGTCTACTACCGATATTTTACCTACCTCTAGATAGCGCAGCGTGCTCAACGCTTCTCAAACTTTTTTTCAATAGATAACATTTGCAAACTTGGAAAAATAAAATAAAACAAAAAAATTTAAAATAAAAAGTCTTTTTTTGGTTTTCCCTAAATTCATATCAAACGTTGCTTAGTTCGTCGTACTGATTCAACCACATCAAAGATGTCAGTAATTAAAAACTTATCCTGTATAACCACTGGCTCGGCGAACAAATCGTTTGAGGGATACTGCCGAGGTTCCTGGGCAATAATATAAATAATAATAATTTCTTTATTGTGAACTGTAAGTAGGTAGTACAAAATGAATAGGTACTATTTTATGTGCTATAAAGTTTACCAATCAGGCGTACAATATTTATTTTTCTATAATTAAATATATTTTCCCTTCGCAAGTTGAAGGAAAACAAATCCGAAAAGTATTACGTTTTAGACATAGGTATTAACAAAAATAATAAATAGAACTATTATCTACATATTTAGTAAATTCCCATTACCATATATAAACTAATAACAGTTTGTTTTTAAATTAAAATATCAAATTGGAATTTTTAGGCTATCTACGGTTTGTCAGATTTAGAGCTTGAATGAAATATAAATGTTTAAAGTTTAAAATGTTGGAGAATTACAATAAGAATATATAAACAAAATAAAATACAAACAGAGCTGCCATGCAATTCACCGACCGAAGTCGGGCCCATCATATAGTGTTATTACACTTCTGGGGGGTGAGCAGTGGATTCCGGACTAACGACCGGCTGTGGTAGGTTTAGGACGCTGTCTTGCCACATGTGAGCGTTCACCTTAGCACCCATTCTTTCCCCCTTCGAAGCCATAGAATTTGAGATGCGGAAATCGCGGTTTTAAATAATTTTTCTAAGAAAGTTTTGATTATTTTCCTGGAGAGACCAAGATCTTTAAAAAGGTGAAACAGAGATTTAGCTGGCAGGCCATGAGCGCCAACTTCTACCGCGTGAAGGTGAACAGTGAAGCCGTTCCTGGTGACGGTATTTGCGAGATCATGGTATTTATTTAATTTGTACTCTAATGATAAATAAATTTGTATTATTTATTTGTCATTATCGTTTAAAAAGTCATTTACGCTGTAATAGCATTTATTTTTGAGCCAGTGCTTTAATGTCTGTTTGAATCCTGGTTGTTGCATTGATTTGATATTTTGTGGAATAGCGTTAAAATATTTAATAAAACAGAACTCAGGTCCCTTTTAACACATTTCTGTCCTCACTGAGGGACAGTTTATGAGGTTTCTATTCCTCGTAGCCCTTGAATGTACATCTCTTCGTAAGGAGTAGATATCGGGATTATTTGTAATAAATTCTCAACATTCCAGTATATACAGAGAGGGCACAGTCAACATAGACATGCTGGTGAAGAGCGGCCTGTAGGAAGTGTCTGGCGCGACTCCGTTTAGAAGTCGAACACAGGACTTCTGTATTTTGAATATTCGTTGGACTTCTGTTGAGTTGCCCGCCAGACTCAGAAAGACGAAGAAGAAGAAGCGCATTTTGCTTATGTGCTGAAGGAATATAGCGATCATCTTCTGCGGCGGTTGGCCTATATTTTCAATTTATCTTAGAGCTAATTGGATTATCCGGCTAAGTGGAAATTAACGGGAGTTTTCCCGACACACAAAGCCGAGTATAAAGTACTAATTTACATACATACATACATGCTATACATAATGTAATATGTTGTTTGATAAATAAGAAAATAACACATAGGAAAACGTCGCTTGGAATCAGCTATAGTGCGTATAATGCAAGTGACAGTTAGACGTGTAGGTTAACGATACAATACGAGTATTGTATCAAAAGTCCTAGACGTTCGTCAGATATACGCTAAGGTAGTCCTACTCTACTACTATAATCATGAGAATTATCGTCTATATTCAACACACCATAAAGTAACACGATTAAAATCAAACAGACAGCACTTAATCCAAAAAAAGAGAACAAGTTTTGCGCAAAAACACTTGTCTTACATTGCTTCTCGACTGTTCAACAAAATGAATAGTGTTTTTCCTGCAGGACTAAAATCTAGGACTAGTCACGGCGTAAGAAAACCTAACTAAGTCACTTTTGACTATGGGTCGACAAGACATTATAGGACCACTACTTTTTATTATTTTTATTAATGACATCTCTACCAGTTTTCACCACTCCAAAATCTTACTTTATGCAGATGATATGAAGATCATATGCCCTATCAAGACGCCGGATGATTCTGTTTAACTGCAAGAAGATCTGGATAGATTCCAAACTTATTGTCTCCTAAACAAATTAGACCTTAATGTATCTAAGTGTTATATTTGCTCCTTCACACGTAAGCCTCTACCGTCTCTATATAATTACAAACTTCAAAATAGCACCTTGGCTAGAGTTTCCTCCATTAAAGATTTAGGTGTGACTTTTGATTCTAAGCTGCTTTTTAATGAACATATTGACAACATTGTCAAGAGAGCGTCCAAAGCACTAGGTTTTGTAATTAGAATGTCAGCAGAATTTGAAAAAGTTAAAACCTTCAAAATACTATACTGTGCATTTGTTCGAAGTCATCTCGAATATGCGTCTCAGGTTTGGAACCCATCTTACGATACCTATATAACTCGCATAGAGGGCATTCAAAAACGGTTCCTCAGGTACTTGCAATTCAGAATTAAATCATACATTCCTAGCTATTCAACGCGTTGTAAGAAATTCCATATTCTCCCACTATCCAAAAGAAGGAGCGTAGCGGACCTGTCCTATCTTCTAAACATTGCAAATGGAAAGGTTGACTGTCCCGAGTTGCTTGGACGTTTGGGCTTACGTACCCCTGGTGCGCGTCTCAGGCATCCCAACCTGCTTTACGTGCCCACTGCAAAAACGAATTATAAGAATAATTCTTATGTCATACGCGCGAGTAGATGTTTTAATGTATTGGCACGAGAAGTTGATATTGACCTATTCAACACCTCTTCTCAAAATTTGAAACGTATACTTAACAATATGTTCTTTTCTTCTTAGAAATATTAGCGTCTATCTAGTTATAGTTGTTTGTTTATTCACCTGTTGTATCTTTTTATTATGTGTGAAAACTTTTAATTGGCCTTCAGCACATATCTCTCAATGTGTACCTATATATGTTTAACTAGCTGTAAGTTTTCCTAAGAAATGAAAATAAAATAAAATAAAAATAAAATAAAGAAACGGAGACATTTATTATTTTGAAGACATATTTATTTATTTATTTAATTAATTTAACAATTCATTAACAATGCATATGTATCACTAATAATCATATCAATTAAAAATATATATATAATTAAAATTAAAATTAAAATTGAACACGGCCGATATGAGCATTAGCATTTATGTACTGCTGCTGCCCAACTAAGTGCTAGGACTGACTTGTTCCAGGGCAGCTGGCTCTCTAGTTTTTAGATCACATATATTCGGCAATTTGAATAAAAAATAAAAACGAAAAGAAATATATATATATATATATACATATTCCCGTCACCATTACAAATTATAACTAATAATCACTAACTAATGATCACAAGAGGAAATAAAACACAGAAAATAAATAATCGTGTTAATAAAATAAAAATAAAATAAAATGTCAAATAATATCAAACAATAATAATTAATAAGTAACAGTAATAAAAAAAATAAAACAAAAGTCAACGAAAATAAAAATAATATTGTAATAAGAATTGTCAGGGATGAGATTTAATGATGGGAACTGTCTCGGTATAATAATTTGTGGATATTTTGCCGGTCGTCATGTTTTAGCTAGGAATCAATTTTGGCTTTAAAAGAAGAAGAAGACTTAGGCACATACATTTTGAAATCTTCATCTAGCATATTAAAGACCCCGGGGGCTATGTATACAAAATTCCTCTGCCCAAAAGTGGTCTGCATTCGAGAGACATCGAAATTTATAGTTCGAGATTGCCGCGTGCAGATTGTTTGCTGGTTCTTATTGCGGTCTCTAAAATAGTTCGATACTCACAGAGCGCCGCTTTCACGTATAGTTGTGGTACATCTAGCACGTTATATTATCTGTAGAGATAATCTGAAGAGTATCTAAAAGGCTTTCTCTTTATAATTTTTAGTATTAGCTTTTGAGCTCTAATCAAGGACTCCATATGAATTTTCGCTGCACCTCCCCACCCTATGATCCCATAGGTTAGGATAGATTGGCACAGGGCACGGTATACTATCTTAAGTGTCCTTTGGTCCAGGATGCCTCTAAGGTCTTTGAAAACATATGTGAGTTTCCTGACTTTTGCCAACAGCTCTATTATGTCGGTGCTTCATTGTAGCCGGTAATCAATAAATATACCTAGATATTTAATATTGTCAACTTTATTGAGATTAACACAATTACAGTTTTCGGGGTTAAGACAATCTCTGTGGAGTTTCAGAATATGCTCTTGTTTTGGTTGAGCTACACTGGTGGAACTAAATGTGCCACCAGTGTGCCACCCGGGCTTGGACCCGGGCGTCGCAGGCCTGCGCACCCTGCGGCAGGTATCGCTAGATGATCGCGTACCACTCGTGATGACATACCATCCTTGTATTTATCACTTAGATATCTATGTATATATCCGGAATCTAATCAATCAGACTTTCATTGATATTAAACACGATATATTTATCCAAATTTATTGACATTTGGATATTTATTTATTTGACATTTAGACAGTTTAGGTACCTTGTGGCCCACGGTTTAACCAGTACGACACATTACGTCTCAAGTATTTAGAAGTCATGATGGAATGAAGAAACGCACCAAATACAAACAGACACACATGAACCCCGAAAATATTACACTTTATTTTTTTTTGTGCAGTTTTGTAAAAATTTAGTTCGCAACAATTTATAGAGTGGTCACAAAAATCTATACAGGGTAAGTTTTTAATAACCGGCATCTTTGAAAGGGGTGAAACAGTATGTCCAACTGAAGAACTTTTGATAAAACAAATTGGGAATATAATATTTTCTAAATTTTGATTTTTGTTTTTTTTTTAAATTTAAAAATTTGAAGAACTTGATTGTTAAATAAAAGGTTAACAATTGTTTAAACGCGTTGCGCTATCTATTGGTAGGTAAAATATAGCTAATTAACGATATTAGCGATATTTCAACTACCGCTAGATGACGCATCATGTTCAGGGTATTTTATACTATTTTTAAAACAAATAAAAGAACAAAATCTAAAGTCTCTTAGTATTTGCTATATTAATACTATATATATTACTATTACATAAATAGGATTTTAAAATGTATTGTTACTACTGATATTACACTATAGAAAATTGAACCTGCAACCAATCACCGGAAGGCCAAAATATAAAATAAAATAATACTTTCAATAACTAAAAAAACATGCATTTACAAGTATTGCACTAAAAAGCAAAAAACAATTAACCACTACAATAACCTATGTATCTATATGGATAAATACATAGGCCACAAATATTTCATTAAAAAAATAAAATTACAGTAGTTCAATTTTTGTAGCGGCAGTCGTGTTTTTTATTTTTTTTAAATTATATTTACTTTGTCCTTGTCATAACCACCCCACATTCGCTATTTATTATCAAAGGATAAAGTGACTATGGAAGTTGAATGTAATATATTTTTTCCTATTAAACTTTAAAATACGTCCGTATACAAAATTCCATTCCAGAATGTTGAATCTTTATTTTGAGAGCGGCGGGAATTCCTCGTTGACTTTTAAAAATCCTCCCGCGTCTCCGTAATGAAAATGGAAATTACGTGTCGCGGCACGTTCAAGAAAATGAAATGGTAATGCAGTTTCAACAAACATAAATTACAATACTTATACGAGACGCCCCTCCAGCCGACCTTTTAAGCACCTGAAACTTTTATTTTTTTTTTATTTTTTGAACGTACGCGGCATTTGCACTTTGCCGATGATTTATGCATATATTTAGCAACTCTTCAACTCTTCTCGGTCGGCGCGTAATTTATCTTTATTATTTGGTGGAAGTGTAAATGGCGAACTCCTAACATATCGAAACCTTAATTAATTAATTAATTAATTTATTTATTTAACAGGGAAAACATACAACGCTTCAAAAAATATTACAATTACATTAAATATAATATTTCTGGCCGATGACATGCTTTCAACAATAGTTTTAGTTAGTTAAGTCTCCAAAACTCACTGTTCATACTGTGGGGTTTGGAAAGGGAAAAGGAAAGGAAAATCAAGGAATGGGTGTCAATATGTTTTAAGTATTAATGTACAGTGCCAAAAAATAAGAAAATTTACTGCATCATATAAACCTTTTTTAATTAATTAAAAATAAATTAAAGAACAAAGAATGAAAACCAAATAGTCCCTATAAGACACAAGTATCCCATGTGAAATGTCTATGTCGCATTTTCGATTAATTTTAAATATATGCTCTGCCCAAATTTATTCTCTTTCATGTTAAATAGGTCGAAATTTTGGAAATGATTGTTGTAAGTTGACATTAAGCGGTACATAATGGAATTCTGGGCATACCTAGTACAGACGCGCGGGACTTCGAAAGTACGGGGAAAGCGAACCACGCATGGTGGTATGTTAAAAGATAGATTCTGTGTAAAATACGGGTTGTTGACGTTGTTGTGGATAATTTTATGTAATAATCCCGTGTCTGCCGTGGTACGGCGGTTCTCCAATGAAGCAATATTGAAGTGATTCAGTCTCTCCTTGTACGTATTCAGTCCCAAGCATTGACGGTAGTTTAGTTGTCTCATAAATCGTTTTTGGACGCTTTCTAATCTCTCCTTACTTACATGATATTGCGGATTCCAGATCGGAGATGCAAACTCTAATACGCTGCGGATGTATGCAAAATAAAGAGTTTTGAATACAGTTGAATACAGTACAATAAATCATAACCGTACACGGATGCCCGTGGAGCAAACTGCATTTATAAGAAAGTTAATTCAGAATACAAGAAAAAATAGAAAATAGAAAGAAAATTTAATGAACTTACTTTAACGAGTAAATATATTAAAAGAATAAAAAACACGACTGCCCTTACAAAAAGCTAACTACTGTATTTATAAATATTGTTTTGCGGTTTTATGAAATATTGTGATTTATGTATGTATCTACTGGTTTAGGCACTCAATTAGACCTTTTATTTGACACTTAACACGATATATAATATTTATGTTAATTTATTGACATTTGGAGACTTGAACTTTAGACAACTATTTACTTGATATTTTGACAGTTAAGGTACTCTATGACACTCGAGATGACATAACTGTTCTAACTATATCACATATCTACTACTAAATCGATTCGGGCTTTTAAAAGTTATAGTGGTATAAAGAAACGGAAAACACATAAAGATGAACCCTGAATACAATTCACTCCTTTTTTGTTGAGCAGTCGCGAAAAACACAGCCATCTCTTGCAGTTCAATTGATCTACTTGAATACATTATTGCATAAAAAGTACCTAACTACCCCACATTTATGACGTAAAGCCATAATGACCTTTGAGAGAGCGATTCATCTCGACTCAACTTCAAGGTCTTTTTTTAATTTCGCGATAAAGCAAGTTAAAAAACATGGAAATCAACAATATACAATAAAAGATTGGCGCCGCACCGAAAATGCATAAAAATCTAAATATTTCTCATGTATTTGAAACATCAGCCGTCACGACAGCTAGGTGTTAGGAATGGCAGATAATACACATCTAGACAATATTACGTGTTACTTTTGTATGGAAAAATACCTGACTATTATAAGCATCAAATATCTCTGTGCTGACTCTAAAAAAGAGAAAGCTACCAGAGAAAATCGACATTACGTCATTGTGGGCTTAGAAGTGGGCCAATAAATGTGGTAGCTGCTATCAGGTTCGAGTGTATAATTATTAACATTCGGTTACATAGATTCGCTAGAGCGGCAGGTGCTAATCGAGGTCCTCTGTTATAGAAACTCTCAAACAGCGGATTAGAAGCAACGTCCTCTGCTCCTCTTTTAAATTCCTATTTTAATCCCTCAAATTCCCATTTTAATCCGGTGGACCCCGATTTTAAACAACCCATTTAATATTTCCTTTCACAATTTTTGTCCGTTCTCTATCTGTGGTTGCGTTACCAATATCGTTTTGCGTTACCAATATATATGCGCACATCGTTTAATCTGTAAATGCAAATGATGTTGGAATCAAACCAGGATTTAAATAACATGCACGTTTTTAATTTATTCGAAAATTTGGTATTGATATTACGATAGACGCCCTTTCAGTGTTAGGGTAAAGGTTGGTATTTCGGTGATATCTGTAATACAGTGATAATTTGTTTGGAATGGTCCTATATACTACCCCGCAAGACTGCAGCGTTTCTGATTAATCTCGTTGCATTCATCCTTTCTCACTCTAAGCAGTTCCGCAATGGCGCCGAAGCGAGTTGGATGTGCGCGTTCTACGACGCTGGAACATGTGACTGGAATCGCGAAAAATAGTTAAATACAACGTTTAATAATGTTCATCTTTCTTTTACATGTAAGTGGAAAAGTACTTACTATTTAGTAATTCTGTTTTTTAAATATGAATAAAGACTCAATTCTCTATCTTCTAATTCTACATCTTTAATCTAGTGAAATTACGTTTGCTCTCCAGAAGCTTAGCAAAATGACGTGTCTTCTTATAGAAATGGCGAGCAACAAAGAAGAACAAAATTACGATGCGGCAAGGCTGAGGCGGGCGATTTCTTAAGTTCTAAAAGGTAACTGGACACTTCTACCGTAAGTCAATCTTGCCAATCTGACACAAAAATTCCTGCTGATATTTCGAATGCACGGACATCTCTCGTAACTTAGTTGAGATTGACAATTTGCTCGCTATGCCAAATGTTGATACGGTGAAATCAACGAAACGCAGACCCAAGCGAGATCTTAAGGCAAAATGTTTGACTGATTCTACCAAAATAGAAGAAGAGACTGACAACTCAACGAACCGTAACACCGCTGAAGATTATCCTAGTATATAAGAGGCATGTAACAGGATTATCAAGTCACATATTAAGAGCGAACATGCCATGCACAAAAACCCGAACACAAAAAAAAACTAGCATATCCGACTACTGCGGAGTTTTCTACTCACAAGATGCTGCTATTAGAAATGGAGCCACATGGATCGAGTGCATGAGCTGTGGAAAATAGTACCACCAGGATTGTGTTACCACAACATCATAGCAGTTTCTCTGTGATGCGTGTGATGACCAACTAAATAACAGTTCTGACGGTGATTGGAATCCTGAGTGAGCTGAACTTTGAACTGTACCATTAGTAGACCTTCGCTATATTACCTATATCACTATATTACCAGTGTCACTATACTACCCGATAGTTACAGGGTGTCCACTTTTACTTTTTATTATGATAATTAAGAGAATGATTTCATTTTTATTTTTCGAACGTGATTTTGTGATCAACACCTCAAACACCTTTTAAGAAAATACTAATAAATTTTGTGTCAAATTTCTTTCTGTTTCCTTAATATGACTATATTACCTACTTTTACCCTATATTTATTTTAATCCCATATCCAACATGAAACGAAGCTTTGAAAAATTCCAATATATTGGATACTCGCTGAGTTAAATATCAGCTGTACGCCTCCTGCAGTTGCAAAGATTACTTGCTGTAAAAATATTACATTTCTCAGTTACACTATTCTTTACATTTATATTTGAAACATTGTCTTGTATAATATATCAAAAATGAAAATGTCCTCATAAACTCAGCGAAATTAATAAAGTGCTTCGTAGAAGTTTACCCTACAGTAACAGAATAAGTTTTCAGACTTCACGTTTGTCTCTAGTTTGTTACTAACTAAACTCATAAGTTGCGAACTCACGAAGAACTATATCAGTGGCCGTGCATCTCAGCGACGTGTAAGTTTCAGTTTGAAAATATGAAATTGACGTCTAACCGATTTTCACTTACGGATATTAAAAAGAACTTGCAAAATTGGAGATATTCGTAGCACTTTCATAAAATATGTCATTTTATAAATGCCCTCTCTGCTCAATGAGAGAAGTCTGCTCGGATGTCAACACCAGAATAACCAAAACGTCGATTCTGCCTAATTCTAAAGATCAATATAAGTGGAATCAGTCTTAATGGCAGTGGTCTGGGATATGGCAGTACAACCATGAGCGAGGTGGACTTGAATAAGTCCCTCTTACGAGGAGATTACGACAGCAACACTGTGGCTCGTGCACTAAGGAATAAATCGTATTGATTCTTACATTACCATTTTGTTATTACGGTTTCATGCAGAATAATGATGTTTCAATCATAATTTTGTTGAATTACAAGTACCAATATTTACCTTGCGGTTATTACCGAAATAACAGTATACTATAATTTCTACATGATTAATGTGTCCGACTATAAACGTACGTATACTACTACATGCTGTCGTGTTCAAAGCGAGATACCAAGGTTGCGAGGTAATGAAGTAAATTTATGTTTTAACATCACGACACCGCAACTACCATCACGCCAACACCGTTACGCGTGACGATAATTCATATGTATGTACCACAGTCCAAGTTATATACGTAATCCTTGTTGAAAAATGCGTATTTCTGTGTATTACGTCATTATATTTTTCTCAGTGCGCTATTAGCATTGAATGCCAGAATGACGACAAGAGTTGGGGACTTTAGTATTCTGGGAGGTAAGGTTTTACAACTGAACGCCAGAGATAGTGAAATTTTATTTAAATGCCGTTAAATCTATTCAGAGGATAAATCGCATCTCATTGGTAGCAATACCCCTTGCATATATACTAAATGCGCGATTTCTCCATCTCAAATTCTCATCTCAGGCTTCGAAGGGGGAGCGAATGGGTGGTAAGGTAAACGCTAACATGTGGTAAAACAGGTGTCCTAAAACCTACCACAGCCGATCGTTCGACTGGAGTCCACCGCTAGTTAGTTAGTTAACGTGTCCGGACCAGGTCAGGACACGTTTCTAAAAAATACGCTGCCTGGGTGGCCTTGTTGTTCGTCTCTTGTAGGTCCTAGCGTGTGATGAGGGTTGACATCTCCATCCTGCAGCGTTTCCTAGGCGAGTGTTGGATTCGCTGTGTAGCCCCAGCGGACGAGATTGGTTAGGCATATTGTCACAGTGTCCATTGGCCCGACGCTAGAAGGATTGGCCGGTGAGTTTAGACCCACCGTTTCAACCGAAGTTTAAAAGTTCTTTATTTCAATAAAAATATGATATTATTGCGTACATATGCTAAACGTTTATAGACAGTAATTGTATGTTATATATTTTTTTACGGCGGATTCTTCTCCACTTGAAAAAAATCGGTTGTATCACCCTAACACTTTCTCGGCAAGTAGACAAACCCTCGTTAAATCTTCCCCCTGCCTGGCGCGCCAAGCCAACCTCCCCCCGTGCGCCAATTCGTAGTATTTTCCGTGGTATTAAAATGGTATTTTTTAAATGATGTAGTATTTTCCTTAAATGGCAGATTTTAAATATTATACCCGTCGCTTGTATATGAGATATTGAACAACGTAATTTCGGTCCAACAAACATCTGTGTAACAAATTTAAAGCCTCTAACTACAATATTTCGAGATTGAAATGTGACTAGCGCGCCCTCTGGAAAGCCGATTTTAACCACTTTTTAACTCTTGCAATGACCAAATGATGCCTGCATGCCAAATTTCAGCTCAATTAGATAAATCGTTTTGGCGCTATTGTGGAAGAATACACACACACACACAAACACACACACACACATAGATTCACAGACAGATTTCAATCTGGAAATAATCTTAATAGTCTATATTTTTAGTATTATTATTGTTAATATCCTTTTTTATAATAGTTGTTTCATATTCCAGGTAGAAGTTGCATTCGTACGATCGCTATCAGAATGTCGACTTCCATGACGTTGTGACCATTGAGCACATGAAACAGAAATAAAAGTGTGATATGATAACTTATAGTATTTAGCCAAAATATGTAGACCGATTAACAGTATAAGAGGCAGCGACAAAAAGTGCAAGAGTTTTGTAAAATCTGATACTTTCAGATCAGACAATATTTTGGTTGTAGAGTGCTGCGGTAGAGTCAGCAGGCCAGACTCCGGGACACCTGTCGCTGGCGTACCTACTAGGAAAGGTGTGCTTTTAATTATTAAAATCAAAGTGTTTTGGAAAAGCTGAAAATTCCTCAGTAGACGGTGAATGCAATAAAGAGCTCAAATAAATCTTGAAATAACCTTGGAATTAAATAACCACTATATTATGGGAAGGTACTTCGGGAAGCATGTAAATAATAATATTAGATTTTGAAATATACATTTTAATTCCTAATATAAATCACTTTTTACATCCCAGTAAATAAAGCACTTTTCATTTCCATTCGGTATTTTATTTCCCAATTTCAATAATTTTTCATATTCGTATTCCAGGCACCTCCGAAAAATACTTGTTTCGTAATATGCAGAATTTACAGCTAATACATAATCAATGAACACAATCATAAATCATTTAATTTGGACATAATAAAATATATTTCGTTTGCAACCGTAAATACAAAAAAAAATAGGCAAATAAACATAAAATTACAAATTGGACCTGAAAATATAGAAAGACTTTGTAATAAAACAACAAACGCTGCAAATAGTATCATCAAACAAGGGGTATCCTCAGGTTTTGTATTAACCTGGTTTACAAGACACACCTATTATTGGTATCACTATTTATTGCAATAAAATAAAATAATCAAAATTAAATAAGTAAATCAACAATAAAAGCTAGATAATCAAAATGAAAAATTCGTCATCAAATAATCAGGATAAAAACTTATAAACATACGAAAAGAAATAAAATAATTGAATTAACAAGTAACCATTTTAAAAAATCAAAAATTTTCGGCTTTTAAAAATCTTTTTTTATAACATATTCTAGTAGTGCTCCTTAAATTCTTGTAGTGGTCCTTAAATATTTCAATTGATCTCGATCGCAAAGCCTTGGTTTTGCCCGAGTTTTCCTTAAAATTGCCGATTACTATTTTTCCCAGAATGAATAGTACGATTAGAAGAATATGCCATATTGATGTCGCAGTCTCCTCATCGTGGCTAAGCATCGTCACAAAGTTGCTAGACGGCTAATCGAATCGGGTTTCTTCTGAATCAGACCCAAATACGCCATCACCTCTGAAAGGGCGTTTATTCCGGATGAAGCATCTTGAAACAATTGCGGTACCGTCTCCTTTCTCTCTCAAAAGCAACCAGCTAGAATAGTTACTTTTTTTCATCATTTTCGTCTTAGTATTATAGCGAAATAGGTGAAAAGATGCAAATAAAACAAATGTAATATCATGGAAATACATAATTTTCGCAACTACGATCGCAATACTGTTCCACGCGTAATTTATCTCCAGGAGCAACTGGTAGCGTCACACACAAAGAGCGTATTCTACGCCCCAGGGAGTTTTAACGGCATTAGGCCCTTTTATCTCCCGTCGAGTGACCGTCAAAGACTTTAGTGAACAAAGAACAGTATATATGTTTACCACATTTCATTTTATAGACGATTTATACTGATTTTGTAACACGATTAAAAATACTGCTTTTATTTTTACATTTTTACACATTTATAAATTTTATGTTATTATATTTTTTCTGCAAGAAAATGTTATTATTTCTGTTATTTTATTCAATTGATTTTTCTTTCTATTCTATACATTTTTTTTGTTACTATAACATGGATTTGATATTTCTATTTTAAGACATTTCTTAATTCTGTTTTAGATATTTCTTAGTTCCCACTTTAATTCTCATTTTAATATTTAGAAAATGTAATGGTTAATTTTGTATAGTTTATTGGCATTCAGATTTCGATTATGTTAACATTTTCTTTTTCTCAGATATATGATTAAAATAAGAATTATAAATATAATATGTATTAATTCTATAAATATTATGTGTATAAGTTCTATGCCCTTGCAGAGTTTTTGGAATTAAATAAACTTGTGATGAGCCATCACACTGGGTTTCATCACATAGGCCACATCACTGTGGGAACTTAGCCTAATTATATCACATGTTTAATGTTGGAAGCATTCGAAATTTTAATTATTTCGTTAAATCATCCTTCATTTATAAAACAGCTTTGCCGAAGTGATCAATGTGTTTTATTTTTGTTTTTTTTCGCTTTAATTCGTCACAATTGGAGGCATTTTATGTTGCAAAAGGGTTAGCTTGATTTTTGAGATATGAATAGCACCGCCGAAAGTCGTGCACATTCATAAGTATATCTCATTCAAATATTATCATTTCCCGATCCACGATCCAAGCTGGGATTTCCTTCGCTGCTTTTTAAGTAGCTTTTACTAATTTTATTTTACATCAAAACATCATCTACACATCCAATTATATAAAAATATATAGGGTTAGGTACACAATATTTTTCTCTAAACAGACCACAATTTATCATTTTTGTTTATTTTAGATTTTATAACCTATTATTTTTTACGATACTTTAATACATTTTAATTTGCTATAACATAATTTTTATATATGGTTCTTTGCATAGGAAAGTTAGTTCGAGTGTGTAGTCGAATAGTAGAAGGAATCATGAATTAGCCAAGTTCAATTTACTTCTATACGGATTGAGATATGTCCCGCCATTGGCGCGTAATAAATTCATTACTGGTTCACGTTCTACTGATCGTATTGAAGCCAAGCAATGAAAGCGCTCCGTTCAACCTACCAGTATCTATCGTGGACGGTTCGACAAACTAAGCGCTACGTCGAACATCGCACAGTGGGATTCCATATTATTTAATCTATTCGTATTAAATATATAAGATAAATTCAATCTATTCATCTCTCTATAAACCCAGATAAACCTCTATTTATATTACCACGTTTTCCGATTATTTTAAGTCGTTATTTTATTATATTAGGGGAAATATTTTATAATTCAGGGGTTGTTAGATAAAAGATAGTGAGAAATACTGAGGAATTGGCTTGAACGCAATTATGGGCGGCAGTCAAATACACTCCCGGCTGTAGATAATTATGTCATGTGGAATGAACAGAGGGGTAAATCTTTGACCAATATTCCCCGTAAATACGGGAGTACACCACGTTCCGAGGGTTGGTTCGCTTGACGGAATATGGGTCGAGGGATAGCCGAACTTTTATAATTAATCTACAATAACTGCTTTTATGTCTCAAAAAATTAGGCAGTGTTTGTTGAAGACATTAGCAATACAATTATAATCCTCATCAAAATAAATTAAACCATTATCACGGGTGTTAAATAGAGATAAAATAAGCCATTTATTTGAGTGGTATTGGTATAGAGATATCTGGAAATTAGAGACGCGTGCAAGCATATCGAAATATCTAGGTCAGCATACAGCAGAAGGCGGTGCGAGTGGCGAGGAACAAGACTCATACGCCTTGTTCCTCGTCACTAGTATAGATAGCGTGCATCTGAGGGGGACGTCGCAATAAATATATCTAAAAGTTGCGTTTAAAAAGCAAATAAACGTCACTCTACAAATCTATTCGAAACTTTACACGAAGCGAAGCCGCGGGCAACAGCTAGTCCTACTAATATTATAAACGCGAAAGTTTGTATGTATGTATGGATGTTTGTTACTCTTTCACGCAAAAACTACTGAATGGATTTTGATGAAACTTTACAATAATATAGCTTACACTTCAGAATAATACATAGGCTATAATTTATAAAGATATAGTGTGAATTATCTAAAATATAACGATAACTGCCAAGTAAGTAGAAAACAAATCTAAGAAATTGACATTAGAAATTTAAATTCTATCCTACTATCCTACTAATATTATAAACGCGAAAGTTTGTATGTATGTATGGATGTTTGTTACTCTTTCACGCAAAAACTACTGAATGGATTTTGATGAAACTTTACAATAATATAGCTTACACATCAGAATAACACATAGGCTATAATTTATAAAGATATAGTGTGAATTATCTAAAATATAACGATAACTGTCAAGTAAGTAGAAAACAAATCTAAGAAATTGACATTCGAAATTTAATTCTATCCTACTATCCTACTAATATTATAAACGCGAAAGTTTGTATGTATGTATGGATGTTTGATACTCTTTCACGCAAAAACTACTGAATGGATTTTGATGAAACTTTACAATAATATAGCTTACACATCAGAATAACACATAGGCTATAATTTATAAAGATATATGGTTTTCTATCATCATTATCACAATTTTCCATCACCACGCGGGTGAAACCGCTGGGCGCAGCGCAGTATTCAATAAAAATACTAATATGAAAACTCATATTAAAACTCATATTAATACTCATATTAATATTTTCATATTAATATGAAAACTCATATTAATATGAAAATATTGAGATAACCTTACAAATTAAATTAATATTGTATGTATATTGTTAGGTGGTGAATTGTTGTATGTATATGTTAGGTGGTGAATGGTTTCGTGCAGCTTGGGCCACAAGATCCATTTTGTTCTCGGATCGGCTCAACTCACGATTCAGCTCCTATTCAGAAGCCTCCTCGAGCAGAGGGATGCCCCGGGTAGGACTCAGGCCTCAGAGCTGGTGGACCGGTTTCTCCCGGCGGGATTGCATCCCGGCGCCACTGGACGGTTTGCGCACCGGTCGGTGAAGCCAATCGGTTGTGCATTCCGACTAATTGCTGAAGGGGTCTAGAGACTATGGAAATACATTGTTTCCTAAGCAGCGGGGGTGGATGTTTCACCTGACGTCATGCCACTCTTGAAATGACCTTAGGCCACTCGATCCCGTGTGGCACTACTGGCAAAGAACGCCCAGGACCGCGATAAATTCAAACTGAATTACCGCTGTAATACAACAGGTAGAGGTTGCGTAAGCAACTTCGGACACGTAACCAGTCGGGAGGACGGAGGTATCCAGGATATATCCAGACGGATATATCCTGCCAAAACTGGTAGTTAGGGGTGAGGCTGCCCGCCGCTTTCCCGGTGCCTCGCCGTAAGGCGTTGGTCTCTAACGGGTTGCTGGTGAACTAGACAGTAGATTGTCTTGTCCTCAAGTCTTCTACGCTCATCCCACGGCTGAACGAACGATCTATATCGTTATACCAGCCTGGGGTGACGGGTTCGCCCGTTGTAGTCGACACCACCATCCTGTATGTGTATTGTGATATAAAATGTAAAGTTATATCGATAGAAGGTGTTGTTCGAGAGAGAAACCTTAAAAAAGTTTCCTCGAAGTTTTCTCCTATCATTATGTAAGCCATGTTCGCAGCAGCCAGTAGAGAAAGTTTCTCAGTAATAGTGTGGGGATTTTCTTACTTCGCTACTCTAAATTATCTTGAATGTAGCTATCAAGGCATTGTTCGATACTAACGCTTGATCAGTGTGAAACAAGTTTTTTGGTGCAATTATTTCATTCTTCCGCTAAAATATTCAGATGGTATATCGACCATGTCAGAATACGTTTTTTTTAAGGTAACGCCCTAAATAGAGTTGTCAACTACAACGGGCGAACCCGACACCTCAGGAAGTTTTAACGATAGGTCATTCTATCTCCCGTGAATATATCTTTTTTTTCAATAACTTTCTCAAAATGAGATGATTGATAGGTATACTCACTTACATCGCCTAATGCTTCAATCAGTAAATAAAAATGTAGATGCCAATGTTAACAACATATTCTGGGGTACTAAATGCTGCTTTTCAACCTTTGCTGAAAAAGCGTTACAAAGTTAGTTACTTCTACGCTGTTAGTTGAACAACGTAGAAGCAAAACGATTCTTTATTCAACATAATGTCACCGTTACTGACAGAACGATTATAAATGGTCAGATATTGGAAGCGCAACAATTTTAGCTTTTAATAAATATTAAATATACATTTTAGGTCTATTAAAAAGTTGTTTGATATATAATATAGGAGAATTTTAGCGAAATTTCGATATTTTAATTTTTTTTTTTGCGAAATTTCTGTTTTGTTGCGAAAATTTCGTACATCTACATTGAAGTTGACATAACCAGTAACTAAAGCATAAATAAGTAGTTCAACCTAGTGTGCGCTTCTCGGCGGAGCTTTTGATCAGTTTATTGCGCTGATATGGTGTGCGGCGGCATTGCATGCCGTGAAATGTTCGCCCCGAGCGCAGCGCTTCGCATCAATAAACCAATCATCACGATTCACCACGCGCGAACAACGAATAAAGTACAAATGATGGCATCGAGGAGAATAAATGAACGGGTGGGGGGGGGGGGGGGGGGGGTTGGTTGAGGGATGATGTCTCCGTGGAGTCGTTTTTTGTTGATGAGTAATGTGATTTTATTTCGCGGCACGTTACTGGAACGATCTACGATCCTCTATCAGTTGCTTCCGCTGAATTATTTTTATTTGTTCTATATATATATATATATATATATATATATATATATATATATATATATATATATATATATATATATATATATATATATATATATATATATATATATATATATATATATATATATATATATATATATATATATATATATATATATATATATATATATATATATATATATATATATATATATATATATATATATATATATATATATATATATATATATATATATATATATATATATATATATATATATATATATATATATATATATATATATATATATATATATATATATATATATATATATATATATATATATATATATATATATATATATATATATATATATATATATATATATATATATATATATATATATATATATATATATATATATATATATATATATATATATATATATATATATATATATATATATATATATATATATATATATATATATATATATATATATATATATATATATATATATATATATATATATATATATATATATATATATATATATATATATATATATATATATATATATATATATATATATATATATATATATATATATATATATATATATATATATATATATATATATATATATATATATATATATATATATATATATATATATATATATATATATATATATATATATATATATATATATATATATATATATATATATATATATATATATATATATATATATATATATATATATATATATATATATATATATATATATATATATATATATATATATATATATATATATATATATATATATATATATATATATATATATATATATATATATATATATATATATATATATATATATATATATATATATATATATATATATATATATATATATATATATATATATATATATATATATATATATATATATATATATATATATATATATATATATATATATATATATATATATATATATATATATATATATATATATTTATATATATATATATATATATATATATATATATATATATATATATATATATATATATATATATATATATATATATATATATATATATATATATATATATATATACATATAAATTTAATGGTTGTTAAGACGGCTCGCACTTTAACAGCGGAGAACGTACTCAGTACCTGATACAAAATATTCTCTAACTCGCGAGTCAAGTACTGAGGGCGTGATTGACTTTCATACAGTTTGTTTAAAAACCACGTACTCGGTTCGTACTTCCGGTCGTAACAGCGTGTAGCTTAGTCTTTTATCTGTATATATATTTTTTTGGTAGTAGTCTTTATTCATAAAAAAGATACAAATTACACGTCACAGTTCCCCACTAAGGCTAGTGCCTTTTCAGTGAGTAACAATAATGTGTTCATATTTGCCTTATATTATCTGTTACCTATTATAATTATAATATCTATTATAGCTTGATTTACGTTAAGTGTAATATGCAATTCATAAGCGTGAATTCATATGCAATTCCTTAGCGTTAATTCATACCGTGAACAAAAATAACGTGAATTCATCGCATAAACAAAAAAATAACGAAAGTGTCGAGAGTCCGCAAGTTTGCGCAGACATTGGAAAGAAGCTCACTGACAAACGAGGACACAAGGAGACAGTATACTATTATCCAGATTGCAACGTACCTACAACTATGCTACTAACCTTGTTTCAAAAAATTCTGCTGAAAAAAAATTTTTGTCGATGATTAAGTATGATTACTTCATGTACATTTTTTATTCACAAAATGTTTTTTTAATTATTTTTTTTATTATATAAAAATATTTCTTTCATTTTTATTTCTTATCAGCAAGATACAAAAGTTAGTCTAAAATAGATACAAAACAAATTATAAATAGGATAGAAAACGAATTTACCGCGTGAAATTTGTAGGACCCGACGTTTCGGTGACGTTGCAGCCGCCGTTGTCTAGGGTAGACTGACAAAACAAATTGTTTCCAAGTCTAGTCTGGTTATTGTTTTATAGCCGTTAAAATTATGCCAGAAAACGGCCGCGGGTAACGTAACTGCATGCGCTATAAAATCGGCCGCTGTTAAAGTGTCAAGGCGGAATTCTATTTTGGAAGTTGTAAGTTGTAAGTAATATGCCAGTGGAAGCGCACTGTTGAGAAGTGTCGACTACAATGGGCGAACCCCTTACCATAGGCTGGTATAACGTTGTGTGATCGTTCTTTCATCTGTGGGATGAGCATAGAAGATTTAGACAATGATAATCGACTATCTAGCTCTCAACTAGCCCGCGAGAGATCAAACCTTAACAGGTTCGAAGTCGCTTGCACGGTCCTCTACCTTGTGTAGCGGTGATTCGATGTTTACCGAATCTCGCGGACCACGGCATTCTTTGACCGGCTCTTCACCCGGTATCGGGTAGCCGATTGGTCGTTTTAAGAGCTGTTGCCGTAATGTTAACAACTACCTCCGCTCTATAAGTTACTGTTTCCAGACTGCCACAGCTGTTAGTCGGAATGCACAATCGATTGGCTGACGCCGCACGGTGCGCAAACCGTCCAGGAGCGCCCGAAGCCTGCAGGTGATCGTTCTACCCTGGCTCACACTTCTAAAGCCGCTGGATGGGTGTGGACCCATGCGTTTTACCGTCTCTAAACGCATGGGTCTTAGTGGCCAAACTGCAACCCATTAGCTCCTTATAGGTTTGGTATATATACAGATAGGTTTGGAAGACAAAACTTAAATTGATTTGATTTCAATTGGCATCCCACGCGCCTACCAAATGGTTATAAAACTGTTGCTACGCCGATGATACGCAGCTGCTACGCCAAAACTTTACAGTGGCAAGCAGTAGCTTTACTACGCCAATGCTACGACGGGAGCAATGCTGTCATTCACAGCTTCTTACGACCTTGAGCCACGGAGTGACTAATAAAAATAGCATAACTAGAGCTGTCAATTACAATGGGCGAACCCGTCACATCATGAAGTTTTAAAAATATTGGATCGTTCTTTTAGGTGAGGTGAGCGTATAATACTTGGCACGAAAACAGTCCACTGTCTAGTTACACCATTCGCCCGTAAGAAATTAACGATTCACCGCGAGATAACCAGATTAATCACCCAGCGAGCCGACACTCCCGCCCTTACTTTTAGTTGCAACCTAATTACTCTGGTCTCCCGACTGGTTACAAGTTCGGTCCTCCCCCTTGCGTAGCGGTGATACAGTGTCTACCGAATCTATCGCGGACCACGGAATCCTTTGCCTGGCTCTTCACCGGTTTTAGGGTAGCCGAATGGTCGTTTCAAAAGCACTTGTCGTAATATTAACAACTACCCCCTCTCTATAGGAAACAATACTGTATCGAGACTCCGCCAGTTATACAATATACACTTGTAGGATTTCCCAAGATTAAATAAATCACCTATACACCCGGCAGATGAACGCAGTACTAAATATCACCTCAATACAGGCTCTGCCTAGTGAGGTGATAAAATCCCGCCGAAGCCGCACCTTTAGTAAATTTCCAGGGTTCACATTTTGTATGTACGACTAAATGATGTAAAATATACTATAGGAAATTTAATCATGTAATACTAGGGATAAATAAATAAATAAATAAATAAATAAATAAATAAATATATCGTTAAAACTTCCTGAGGTGACGGGTTCGCTTGTTGTAGTTGACAGATCTAGTTGTCCTCTCCTTTATCCTTCCCTGGGCAACCTTAGCATAAGTTAATGACATACATTTGCATTAGTTTATTTTAAATTTAACTGTATTACTTCTGTGTCTATTGTACGGTGACAATTAATAATTAGTTTATCAAATGGTTTACTGTAAGATATAGCTATAGCGATAAGTCCGCCATTTATGCATACATTGTCTTTTTATAAAACCAGTGTAATTTATAGCACAATACAGTTATTCTGTTCTATTCTATGCTATTCTATTAATGCTACTCAACCGATTTAAACCATCAAAATAATCATTTTACATGTAAAAAGTGGTTTTTATATGTAGAAGAAACTTCTTGTAAGGATGACTTCGAAATATTATGCATCTTTTTAGCTTTAAAGGAGAGGAAAACATGGTTATTAGTAGAAATAAGAAATAAGAAAAATTTATTTTCATAAACCCGATCTGGGTATAGAAATTACATTACAAAAAATTATTATATATATAATAACATTACGAAATTACAAAAAATAGTATTTCTACAAATGAAATTACATTTCAAATTATAAAAAAAGTGTATAAAAAGTTCTGCGATCTAAGCTAACAGTGTATAAAAAAAGTGTATAAAAGTTCTGCGATCTAAGCAAAGCATTCGACTGTATAAACATCAATACCCCGGTAGACAAGCTAAACCATTATGGAATTAGAGGAGTGGCCAATTCACTCATTAAATCGTACCCACAAAACAGGCAGCAAGTGGTGGAGATTAAAATAATTGATGGAATTGAGGAAAAGGCTGAGCAATCGAGTTGTGAAATAGTAAACATCGGTGTGCCTCAGGGCTCAACATTAGGACCTCTCCTCTTCAAACTCCATTGTAACGATTTAGCAACTAACATAACTTGTGCCAAGACTGTCCAACTTGCAGATGACACCACGTGGAACAAAAATGGAGGATCCAACAAGCGAAACACTTTTTGAAGTCAATGATTAGTTTAGAGTGAACCCGATGTCGCCCATTTAAGCAAAGCAGTGTTGATAAACTTCTCAAATGAAAAAGAAAAACAGTTAAATTACTCTATCGAGATTGCCAAGTCCACTAAATTTCCAGGAACTTACACCGACGAAAACATGTCACGGAAAACCTACATTAAGTAAGCCAAAGCTTGCATTTTAGTAAGTATGTAAGTTGGAATAAATAGTCAAGGAACTAATAAATAAACCCATATATCTGAACTGTTGCATCACTAACCTGGGGAGGTCGATCCAGAATATAGAATTATTTGAAAATATAACGGATCTACAGATCTCCCTTGATCGACTTAACGATATATTTAAGTTTAATGACGTTGGAATGGAATTAGAGTATCTAGATGAAATTTCAGTTCTTTAGTGAAAAAGTTCAGATTCTATTGCCTAGACATGAGAGATATTATTACAATACTCTAAAATATAGCATTCCAGACTAGCTATACTCATAGACTGCAAAGTGGCAGAATCTTTGTTTCATACAGTAGGAGGGTGTGTGGAGAAGATGAACAAACAAAGACATGTATAACCGTATAATGATGTTCTCGTTGTGATATTCCTAAAAATCAGAAAGCCTGAGAGATTATGGCATTTGGAATGGATGAAATAGCGTACAATAAATAGCTGATGAAATGAATTCTTGATGCGAAACCCGAGCGGCGTCGTATAGTCGGAATTCGGACGATCAAACCTGCGCTGGTATGGTCCTGAGGTTCAAAACCTAAATGCCAACAAAAACAAATGCTAACAAATAGAAAACCAATGGATAAGTTGAAATGGAAGAAGTTCTTGGCGAATCCAAGATTCACAATAATGTATAAATATGATACAAATAATTTACCGCATGAACTTTGTAGCACCCGTTGTTTCGGCGATGTTGCAAATACCGTTTTCTATGGTGTATTGTCCAGGGATGTACCCTCGACAACATCGCCGAAATATCCTATTTATAATATGTGTAATATAAGAAATTATACATGGTGAGTTTTAATTAACCGGCGTCATTGAAGGGGGTGAATCAGTACGTGAGCAGTATAAACAGCGTTGGGTACTATGCGCTATTTTTCGGTAGATAAAATATCGCTAATATCGTTTTTTACCTACCGCTAGATGGCGCAGCACGCTTAAACGCTTGTCAAACTTTTATTTAACAGTCAAGTTCTTCAAATTTTTAAATATTTTTTTTTCCAAAAAAATAACAAAAGTAGCTTACTTGCTAGTACTGATTCAGCCCTTTGAAGGATGCTGGTTAATTAAAACACATACTATATAAGTACGACTAAGAATAAAAATAAATAATAATAAATGCGATAAGATTAAATGCATATACTTTATATAATCGTATACAAAATGTTAATGTTAAAGTTTACTGTTATACTTACGCTTTACGAACCAAGTTTTCAGATTTAGACCGCCCTTATTTAAATAACAATTTATTCGTTTCTATTTTTAAACGGTTCAATATTTTAGGTCTTTCCATTTATCCTCAATGTCATTAAGAATCTGGGCTCAAGGAAAAAGGCCTGTCCTTGGGCAAATGTTATTTGCACTAAAGGAGAAGGATTTTTTTCGTGAGCTTCGTGTAACGCAATTTTTCTGACGTCGATCTCTCCTATTTTTATGCCTGAATAAATATTTTTTTCAAAAATATACTACAAAAATATAAGTGCATATTGATAAAATTTAAAACTGCCTATGAGCAATGTAAAAGAAAATAAGGTGAAAAATCTCCTTTAATAACGACGCACATTGCATTTACAAATTTGAAAAGTTTCCCGAGGGGAATTTCTGTTACGAAATCCCCATGACGAGGGTCGTGCGATTCAAATGGGCTTTATTTTTAGCCTAAACATAAATTGCGTGAAATAATGGAATAAATATTATTTATTTTGGGAACCCCTTTCGTAAATAAATAATGATCTATTTTCAAATAACAAAATAATAAGTTCATTTACCGAAAACATAGAAGAGTTAGCTCTGTGTTTGCCAGACGTTGTAAAAAAAGGTGCTTAGTTAGTGCTGCATACTTTAAGATTTTTACTCTGAGAGAGAGTGCGGAGAGAGAGAGAGAGAGAGTACGGAGAGAGTGCGGAAGCCTAATGTTTTCGCACAAACTGCGGGATATACTCAACAGCTTTATTAGGAGCGTGCGATAAATTTCAACGCACCATCCAGACGACTGAGGCAGCACTTAAACTTTTACATTTACTTTTGGCAGACACATTAATCTTTCCGCAATCCTATCTTAATTGCAATACCGGTTATATAACCATAATAACAAATAGTGTCATAATATTTATTTTTTCATCCCTGGGCCTCTAAAAATCATTTTTAGTCTCTAAATTACTAGACAAATAGATTAATAATTTATATAATATTTTTAGGACAATATTAAACACCACCAGATCTATTTTTATTCTAAATTTATTGAAAGTTTATTCATAAAAAAATATATATGAGAAGCTTTAAGAATGTATTTTCGTTCTATTAGTGTAATTTAATGGTTTACTGGATCGTAGTTAATATAAATAAAATATATTCTTTTTCTTTTCATAATTTTAACAAAAATAGCCTTATAATAATACTTTTGAATGAATCGTCAGTACAACGGCACATAGACAATAACTAATTAAGCATGCGGATACACATAGAATATAATGTTCTAATAAGAAAATATGTGAAAATACAGAGGAAACTCCTATAACGAGCACTTCTCATAACAAGTAATTCCTCATAACGAGTATTTTGCACCTCTCATAAGGAGTATGAGAAAATTTGTTTCGCCTAACGAGTAAGAGTGCGGAACGAACCTCGCTCGTTATAAAAGGCTCCACTGTATTGCCAATAATTAATGTATTTGTCAGAGTATTGATTGTGTACCTATTACTCTAAATAAATAATGTGCAGTACTACAGAATTAACTAATACCCTTTTTCATGATAAAAATAGCAGCCTATTTAACCAAAATAGTAATAAAAACCAAAAATTATCCACATAAAGAGTATAATATTAAACCAAAAATTGCGAAGAGATATTGTTTTGTATTAGGCGGAGGGAAATAAGTAGTTAAAAAATAAAGGCAGCTTCTAATGCTGACTGTTTTTTTTTATCATGGATATATAAACAACCTAATATTCAGCCAGCTCATTAGGTTTGTGCATTCTACCTGAAAAACCACCAAGCGAGCAGCAAACACGGTCAGATGGACAGGAGAAACCCTACAGCACTGAGAAGCACCAAATACTTACCAAATACTTGGGAGTGACCCTCGACTGCTCTCTAACTTACAAGGCTCATTACCACAACACGAAAAGAAGGTGGTTTCAAGAAATAACATCATCAGGAAACAAACTAGGAGTACATGGGGAGCCAACCCATATACACTTAGAACCTCAGCTCTTGGTCTATGTGTCTCGGTAGCGGAATATGTTGCTCCAGTGTGGAGTGCATGAGACACGCAAAAATGGTCGACACTGCTGTGAACGATGTTGCAAGAATTGTTTCCGGCTGCCTCAAACCTACTTTCGTCGAAAAGCTTTATCTGATCATCGGCGTCGCGTCCCCTGCAATATGTCCTGATATCATGGCTGATTCAGAACTCCTAAAGGTGATGTATGACCCAAGACACCCACTGCACTAACAGGAGCCACACCAAATCGCGAAAATCTGTTGAACACATCCGCTCAATGGCAGTCAATCATCTAATTGCATTACTCAATGGAGGGCTTCAGTTGGCGAGGATGCAAAGGAACAGATAGCACCAAGGTCACATCTCCCTTATACCACCTGGCGCCGTCTCAACAGACTGTGGGTGGGTGTGACTATACATAGATGCCAAGGTAATCTCGTTTACTGGGCTACATAAGGAACCCGATATGCATATATGTGGAACGCTGCAGGATGAAGACCAATTCCGATTCTGCCCACAAATGTCAACCTTTATCACACACCAGGACCTAAAAGAGGCAAACAATAAGGCCATCCAGGCCGCATATTTTTGGAGAAACGTGTACTAAATTGGCCCGGACACGTTAATGAACGAATGAGCTCATTAAACCAGCGAAAGTACATTATTAAAATGATAAAACCCGAGACGCTACAAGGGATCCCAAATTGTTCTGTTTACACGTACTTTTTTACGGTCCATTCCACTCGTTTACGAAAACAGTTACCACACTCTGTCAGGCATGCACCTTCATTGCTCACTTTCAAAGAGTTATTGAAGAAATATTTGCTTCCACACAGATACTATCCAAATACCCCAACCTTATCCTCTCCTTTATCCTTCCTGGACCAAAATAGCAAAAAAATGGTAGGTATAGAGTAATAAAACACCAGCATAACTTAATGACATATATTTATATTAGTTTATTTTAAATTGAACTTGATTACTTATGTTCACTATACCATGACAATGATAAATTGGTTTAACAAATAAGTGATTGTAAGATATCGATAAGTCCGCAAATTGTTTATAAATTGTTTTTTTTAAACCTGTTGTGTATTTTTTTAGCACAAAAAAGTTATTCTTTTTTTATTCTATTTCATTAAAACTGCCGTGGAATATTATCAGAGAAGACATGTATAGCACTGGCAAAAAATCTTACTAATCGCCTGATAATTGAACGGCATATGAAAACGCTGCAAAAAAAACCTGAAAAAAGTTAACCATGTCAATGACTATTTTGGTACTATCGACTTAAAAATTGCCTCTATAATTAAAGGAGCGAATTCAGAGGATAGCTCTCCTAGTGATAACCTAGACTTCCCAGCTCATCTAGTTTCCTTCCACCTGTATAAAACAACGCCTGAGAATATTTTTAAAATAACAGATCGTTTAAGAACAAAGTTTATCGTTTGGTATTGATAATTGAATTCAGAATTGATTAAAACTTGCAAAGCGGAGTCCCTCTTACCTCATTGCTAACATAGCCAATGTCAACTAGGGTTGTCGACTACAGCGGGCGAGCCCGTCACCTCAGGAAGTTTTAACAATTGGTCGTTCTATCTCCCTGGAGTGAGCGCAGAAGACTTGGACAAAACAGTCCACCGTCAAGCTCCGCCGCAAACCCGTAAGAGGCCAACGCCTTAACCGCGAGATAGCCAGGAGTGTTACCCAGCGGGCTTACACTCACGCCCTTACTTCCAATTGCTACCAGATTACTCCAGCCTCTCGATTGGTTACGAGCACTGATCATATAAATAAGATGCGGAACTCAGTACATTTGAATCGAAATTCACTTTTGTTAGTACCGGCGACTATAATATAGCCAACAGCACAAAAACCGCATTGCAGCCAACCGTCGCAATTTCTTGTAGAATGTGTCTGTCACACTCTTTTTCAACACTCTGGTTTTAGCAGAATGGCAACCCTCTGGTCCTGCGAAATGGCAAAATCTGACCAATGCAATATTTTAGCATTAACCAGCCTATTTATCGATATCGATAAAAACGCCACAAGCCAGCGCAGCCCACCTATCGATATCGATAAAAACGCCACAAACCAGTGTAGCCCACCCTTACCGGATACATAAATCGATAGAAATAAAAACAAAATTACGAATCAAGCATCGGTTTATTGATGTCTCGTATTAGAATAAATATTATTACTATGAAAAAATGTACCATTAAAAATACTGCCATAAAAGACACTCACACCCTCAGGTTCTCCTCTCTTGCGCCTAATTAGTCCGCAAACTACACATTTCTTATACATCGTCACTTTCCGAGAGGCGGCACAAAACTCGAAAAACCCAAAATGAAGCCGGTAAGACGTAAAACACAAGTGACGCAGCAAACGGTAAGCAAACAACGCACATAAGACGCACCATTGATCACACGCACGACTGACAGCAGAGCGGAAGCGGTGTGCAGACGCTATGCGCGCGTATGCGCAGCAAAATGCCCAGTATGTGTGATGGACAGAGCAAAGACAATATACAGCTCGCGGAAAAGTGGGCAGACGCGTCTCGCAGGCTGACAACCGCATTTCGTGTTATTGTGGCATAGTTAAGTTGCCACCTTGATAGCCTCTGGCTCCATACAAATTTTCTTTCTATGGAAGTGGCCGCCCACTGGTTACGAGTTCGAGGTCGCTCGCGCGGTCCTCTCTCTCTTACGAAGCGGTGAAACAGTGAATACCGAATCTATCGCGGACCACAGCGTCCTTTGCCCGGCTGTTCACCCAGGATCGGGTAGCCGATGGTCGTCTCAAGAGCAGTCGCCGTAAGGTCCGCAACCACCCCCGCTTTATAGGAAACAGTACTGCTTCCAGACTCCCCCGACTGTTAGTCAGAGTGCGCAATCGATTGGCTTATGCCGCACGGTGCGCAGACCGTCCAGGAGCGCCAGAAGGTTGATTCCCAGGGGAAACTAACCATAAGGCCAGAGTCTTACCCAGGCTCGCACTCATGCGTGGAGGCCGTCGGATAGGTGTTGACCCGTGAGTGTGACCAACCCTGAACAGAATGGGTCTTCGTAGCCAACTCAGCAAGGGCCAATTAACTCCCAGCCAATGTCAACTAGAAATATTTTCCATAAAATCTCAAATATGCAAGGATTATACCCATATTCATAATTAATAATACTGTGGTTATAAACGACTATAAGCTGAAATCTCTTTTAAATACTGTTTCGATAATCACCGAAAAATTTGACTAGCCGAGGCCCTAGACTTAGAAGGATATGTCAGTAAGCAGAAATGCAGATACAGTAGTAGCGAAAATACGCGAGATAAATATCAAGAGCAGCTCTAAGATCGTGGCTCTAAAGGTCGTGGTTTAGAATTTCGAGTGCTGGAATAATCGGACCATATTTTGGCAAAAATTATCATGGGCAAGCAACGACTGCGAATTCACAATGTCATTGTCATATGGTGTAGTTTCTTTAAGGCCTACTGTTAAAAATCATACAGTTTGCAATAACAGATACTAGATTTAACAAGATGGAACAACCATTGATACTGTAAGACGGTTTTTAAAGATAGTTGGAAGAAAAATCCATACAAAATATTTTCGAAATATTACCTTCCTTGACCAACCCGATCACAGAATTTAACGCCATTCCATTTTCCTCTGGGGATATATAAGGAATAATGTTTATGATCCACCGCCTATAAATTTGGCATAGTTAAACATATATATTTGAAATGAAATCCGCAGATTAATCCACAGTTATGCCTGCGATGATCCATATCGATGAGAAATTGTTTTCATCCCATCTATTCGAAAAGGACGACCTGGTTCGCCTTTAAGTGCGCCCAAAAGTGGACGCACTTAAAGGCGATTTTTCTATAAGAAACTTTATAAGTGCGCGGCAATTATCTTTGCGGCTCACTTTTTGAATAAGTGCGCCGCAATTTATCTTTTGCAGCGTACTTTTTGAATTTGGAACATCTTAGTCTTCAGCGCCGAAGAAATCGAACGCAAATATTGTTTGAATAAAGACTGGCTGGTACGACGGCCCCTAATCGCGCCGCCGGCTGAATAAAAGAAAACAAATGAAATTAAAAATGAGCGAACATCAATTGTTTTGTCGCCCGCGTTTTCGACAATTTTCATGGATTGTAAGAAATTCATGGTTTTGTTTTGAAAAATGAGTTCTTCAAGTGACAGTGAAAGTATAGATTTAACTCCTGAAAGCATTAGAACTGAGGCAAGAAATGTGATTGATTATCTATTACCTGCAAAATCCCGGGAGAAATATATGAAAACCTATGGAAATTTTATTGAATGGAGAAATGCAATTAGTATTCAATTTCAATTTAGTTGATACTCTATGTTTTATTAAATAATAATATTACAATAAAATATGAGGCGCCTTTTATTTTCTCATAGATGATGATGAAAGATGGTGATGATGGTGATAGATGGTGATGAAAAGTAGAATGTATCACTCGGGCGCAAAATATTTTTGGCTCGGGCGCTTTATTGAATCCCTCGCTACGTTCAGGATTCTACTAAAGAATCCCTTGCTACGCTCGGGATTCTACTCTAGAATCCCTCACTTCGCTCTGGATTAAAAAAAAGCGCCCTCGCCGTAAAAATATTATTTTGCTCCCTTGTAATACAATCTACTATTTATTGTTAATATTTTTAGTTATAATAATATGTTGCATATTCTGTTTTTAATTCACATAATTTATTTTGATTTTCATATCTAATGTAGGTAGTTTGAATTTAAGAACCCCTTGTTTTTCTTTTATCTAGAGTGTTTTTTAGTTTTTTTTATATTGTGACAATGTATTATTGACTCTTTTAATTATTGACTATATTTCAACTATTTTTATTTTTTTTAATTATTGCGTAACATTTTTTTCCGCGTTAATATTTACTGTTGTTTATTTTCCCGTTCAATATTAAGTGTATTAGTAAAATAATTTTTGAACCTACATAATTTAACTTTTTGATACCTAACCCAACTGATTTTGTTCTATTATTATAATATGTGTTTTTTTTTTATTGTTTAAAATATTATCTCTATGCAATCTTATCTCTATTATCTCTATGTAAAAAATCAAAAAATCAATCTTATCATCTGAAAGGCAGGTTGTGCGTCACTGACTAATTGTAAAACTCCATGTTACTACACCACAATCACTATACAATACATTGAAATTATGTAGAAGAGACTATACGTGTTGAATACCATCATCTTGATAGCGTCATGTTCAAAACAAAATCCGCATGTCTGCATTTTGTTTTAGTGATAATAAATACATGCTGATTTAAGTGACTAATTTAACTTTCCCGGCCCACGAGGGAAAGTATTGTAAACCCACAAAAAAAAATAATGGCCTATACGGAAATATCTATTTAACTGATATTTCTGAGACGAATAAGACTATTTCTTGACTGAAGTCTGTCTGTGTCTGTCTGCTGTGTGTCTATCTGTCTCTCTCTCTGAATTAAATGAGTTCATCCGCCGGCCGATAGAAGGCACTCATAGATTGTATTTATGAAATTAATATTCAGATAAAATCAGTCCTTGGCTACTTGCCGGAAAAGTCAGGGTGACAACCAGTACAAAGAAGGCCTAATTTTTAAAATCTGTTTTTCCTGCGGGCATCCAGTAGGTACCTGCTTCGCTTTCTTTCTTTTGTCGTTTCGTACAAAATACGACTCTTCATCAAATTGTTAGCTAAACATTTAACGAGAATATTTTTATTCCAGTTGGGGCAGAGCTGGAACTTTCCACCGCCCATTAAGCCGTAATTCCATTTCAAAACGACCAGGTTTTTTCTGCCCTTTGTTAACTGCGGAAACAAAAGAAAGTTAATTATACCATCGCAATTATTCGAAAAGACCATTTTGTGTTCCGCTGAAATAAAATAGGAAAAGTGAATCACTCGGAATACGTAATTTAAATTGATTAATTTCATTATCTATTCTTAATTCTATGCTTGGATGTTTGAACATGAAAGAACATAACTCGTCACTATTTTAATATGTTTTAAAACATATTTATGTCTATGTGTCTGTCTGTCTGATTGTCTGATTGTCTATCTGTATGTATATTCAATGGTAATATTATTATTTTGTAGTTCATTTCCCGTATACTTTTCTATTTTTATTTGGGAATCGCTGGTGCACCTGTTTTGGAGCAGCGTTAAAGTCCATATGCAAAATGCATGCACCGACATTTTGAACTGTCAAACCGTTAAACCCAATAAGGCACGACTGTGCGTATAATGGAAAGCGTCAATTTCAATTTGCATACACTTATTGTCGTCATGTCGCCCGGTGGAGCGAGAGCCCCAAATGCAGACAGACTCTTCGCTCGTTTCCTACGGGACGATATTTGCATTCAGAAATTATGCTTGCTCCTATCGCGCCAGTCTCAAGCCCAATTGCCTATATTAAATTGGCACGTCCGCGTCGTCAGTCACATCCCTGTCGGTTTTTATTACCTGTTTAATTCCGGGATTTGGATTTGGAATTCCGTGCGTTGCCACCAATGACGTAGGAAAAAAGTTGCAGGGCAAAAATATATTTTGTCTAGTTACATCACTCACCCGTCAGAGGCCAATGCCTCACGGCATTGGTAAAGGTAACCTGCGCGCAGCCTCGCCCCCTGACTACCAGCATAGTAAAATAATATCAGTAGGATATCTCTAGCCCGTTTTCAAAATAGGTACCTACGCTTCGCCGAACCACCAGAATTTCCACAACAAATACACAATTGACAAGTTGTGAACCCATTAAAGCAGAAATGCAATTCTTTATAATTACCATGTACGTTTATGTATTTTTGGTTTATAGATCAAGAGTCGGTTACCAGAATTGTACTGTAACAGAATATATGAGTTATTGCTGACTTTGTGTGACAGCATTCATCACTGGTTGTATGTATTCAAAATACTTACATTTTAGTAAGTTAAAGTAGGTACTTTACAAAAACGCATCTACCTACCTACCTACGCACTTACATACCTATGCACCTACTTACCTAGACACATACTTATCCACGCAAATGAACAATAAACGTTACCTCGTAAATTTAATTTCGTAACGTAAATGTAAATACTCATAAATGTAATTTCTTATTTCTGATCGGTTGCCTTACAGTTTGTACAGAAAGCATTCCACTTTTGTATACTTAGCTGTCGCGCAACAGCCCTGACTGGCTAGCACCGAGGCGCCTGAGAATCTATATAGTGGTAGCGTACGGACAACGAGCGCTTGTATGAGTGCGAAATCGGTGCGTACTATGGAGTTGTTATACTGTTCTAATTTTACTATGTTAACAGTCTGGAAGGATATCTCCGCCTGGAATAACCCTTAGGATACCTCCTGCCTCCTGACTGGTCACAGGATCGAGGTCGCTTGCTCGCTCCTCTCTCTTACGTAGCGGTGATACGGTGTCTACCGAATCTAACGCGGACCACGGCATCCTTTGCCCTGCTGATTCACCCGGTATCAGGTGGCCGAATGGTCGTTTCAAGAGCTGTTTCCGTAAAGTTAACAACTACCCCCGCTTTATAGAAAACATTACTGTTTCCAGACTCCCCCGGCTGTTGGTCGGATTGCACAATCGATTGGCTGACGCCGCATGGTGCGCAAACCGTACAGGAGCGCCCCAAGGTCGACTCCTAGTAAACTGTCTCGTACTTCTGCGTGGAGGCCGCCGGATGGGTGTTAACCCGTGTATTTGACCGACCCTATACAACTCGGTCTTAGTTGCCAAAATGCAACAGTGCCAATTAGATCCCCGAAATGACACCACTCATTGACAACATAATGAAAGAATATACCCTAATGAATTTGCCGACTAATGCAAAGAATTTAATCCCTCATACCAAGTATGCCATCAAATAGAGGCTTGAACTTCTCTATAGCACAAAATGTATGAGTATATTTGCAATTCAGCATCGCGTGTTATTGATGAGTAAACGAAGTGGGGAAGATACACAATAATTTGCATTTGCAACGAAGCTTGTATTTAGCGGCCCAGCGTTAATGGCAGTCAGAAAAACAAATAGAGATAATTGCTTGCTTCTATAGTATCGCGGAAATTTAACGCTTAAATGCACGTTTAAATAGTACGCGATCAGCACGAAACAAAAGAGGATAGTGGAAACCATTTAATTAACTCCCCCAGGGTGGCTTGTATTAACATTGGTTGCAAGAGATGTAGCAATAGGAGTGACCTAATTCAATTTAGTGGCCAATATTTGGCATAATATCGGCAATATTTGGCATAAAAACCATAAAAATTCTCTATTGTGCTTACGTCCGCAGTCATCTTGAATATGCAACCCAGTTATGGAACCCTTGTTACGAGGTGTATGCATCGAGAATAGAGGCCATCCAAAGAAAATTGCTGCACTACATAGAATATAAATGTCGTATACGTGATCCAGACTACTATTCTCGTTGTATCCACCATCATTTGCTGCCATTGGCTTTGCGAAGAAACATAGCTGACATCTCACTTTTACTACGAATTTTAAATGGCTCGATTGATTGTCCTGAACTACTACCTAAAATATATCTCCGCACTCCTAACCGGGCACTTAGAAATTGGGCACTCCTTCTTGTACCTGGCTTTAAAACTAAATACAGGCGTAATTCTTATTTTATAAGGGTATGCGAAACTTTCAACACCCTGAATACTGACATTGATATTTACCCCTTTAACACGAATATAGATACTATAAGGAAGCAGGTTGTAGGGCGATTTTGTGATGACCAGGCTTAGCATTTTCTTCTTTTATTACAGTCTTGTTTATGACAACATGTTTTCTACTGTACAATTTAGTATCTTCTTGTTTAATATCTCCTTTATGCTTAATATCAGTTCTAAATTCACGTTATTTAATTGTGATTATCAGTTGTAACTTGTAAATGGCTCTAAGCTTCCTATTTTTGTTCACTACAAAATTATTGGCTGTAAGTTATCCTTAAGAAAATAAAATAAAATAAATAAAATAATAGTATCCGATTTATCAAACACATGTACAACCTCAAGCTCCGAGACACAAAAATGTGCAGGTTCTGTCAAGGGGCAGAGGAAACTCCCTTGCACATCATATGCGAGTGTGGCCTGATGCGTAAAAGATATACCCATTTGGGTGGTCATTACCTCCAACCTGAGGAGGTAAAACAATCTGGCGCCAAAAACCTGTTGCGGTTCTTAAATGACACGAGGCTCAGCGCAGAACTATAGTAGGTGGCGAACACAATAGATCAGCAATAGTCGCAGTGTTACAAGGCTCACAAATACCTTAGAAAAGCCCCACACAACAAATAAAATGAAAATCTGATTTATAAACCATACAAAATAAAATTACGAGTATATCATAGTTCCAGGGTTCCGTCCTAAGAGAAAAATTTGCTCGATTGTGTTTCTTCGTGAACAAAAAACAGAAATTAGTCCGTGTGAGACAGGGCAATACGCTAGATAGGAATGTGAAAGGAACGTCTGTCACTTTTTCGCATTAAAACTATCCACAAAAAATGAAGCATCTGAATATAACACCGAACGAAATTCGTTCAAACTTATTCGGACGAATATAGTTCGACAGGTAGTTTTTATCGACGATCGTTCGTTTCATATTCAGCACTAACGTATTGCTCTATCTCGTTCGCTTGAACTAATTACAGTTTTAGTTTATAAAGAAACGAAATCCGACCCATTACATCTAAAAGTTATCTCTATACATAAAAGACACCAAGTAACCTCGATTTTTTATTACATTTCAGATTCCTTAAAATCCTCCTCGCCTATATATATATTTCAAATTTATATTTATATATGCCTAAGCTGAAGTACAGTAGGGTTCTTTTGTGTTTTTCGACGCGTACTGAACGACGCGTTCTACTTTACCTGGAACAACTCTGGGAAATTCGTAGCCCTCCAAAATATAATCATCATCAATATAGTAGCAATCCGTCAATTCGTTGAGGTTTGGTGAAAGCTGAACGATGACATCTTGCGGTGTCGACTACAACGGGCGAGCCCGTCACCACAGGACGTTTTAACGATTAGTCGTTCTGTCGCCCTGCAGTGAACGTAGAAGACGTTGGACAGTACAATCCTACGTCCAGCTACGTCACAACCCGTGAGAGTCCAACGCCTTACCGCGAGTGAGCCAGGAATAAACCCGGCGGGCTCGAGATACTCGCGCCCTCACTTACAATTGTGACCAGATTTCTCCGGTCTCTCGATTGGTTCCGAGTTCGAGGTCGCTTGCGCGGTCCTCTCCCTTACGAAGCGGTGAAACGGTGTCTACCGAATCTATCGCGGACCAAGGCGTCCTTTGCCCGACTCTGAACCGGGATCGGATGGCCAATGGTCATTTCAAGAGCAGTCGCCGTAAGGTAGACAACTACCCCCGCTCTATAGGAAACAATACAGTTCCCAGACTCCCCCGATTGTTAGTCGGAGAGCACAGTCGATTGGCTTGCGCCGCTCGGTGCGCAGACCGTCCAGGAGCGCCAGAGGATTGATTCCCAGGGGAGACTGGTTGACCCAGTGTCCTACCCAGGCTAGCACCCCATGCGTGGAGGCCATCGGATGGGTGTTGACCCGTGAGTGTGACCGACCCTGAACACATGGGTCATCGTGGCCACCTCATCATGGGCCCCTTAGCTCCCGCTGAACGATGACAATCGGCTCTTCGTCTGGCAGGTCTCCTTGTTCCAAGATTTCTTTCAAAATTAAATATGCTTCTATTTCTTGCAACGTCAAACCACGCCGCATAGCCATAATGCGATGATGCGCCTGAAACAACCTGAACATATTTGTATAGTTTTATCGTCGGACCAATGTTCTAATTTAGGATCATTAATAAATTACTAAAAAATATAAGAAATACATGTATTTCATTTTATTTTGAGATTTTGTTTACACATCGTAATCAAAACATTACGAAACACTGTTTCGATCCCTTTAACTAATAAACTTGGAGTCCCGCAGGGTTCCATTTTGGGCCCTATTCTATTTTTAGTATATGTAAATGATTTACCAATATACTTCAAAGATATAAATGTGACGATGTTTGCCGGTGACACTAGCTTATTTGTTACCGGTAAAGATACTGAGAATAATTATTGATTAACGCTAATAGTAATCAATGTATACTTAATAGTTGGTTTGAGAGCAACAACCTTACTTTAAATGCATCTGAAAGTAACTCCATACATTTTACAAATCACCCAAATCAGTATCAATATTCGCCAATAATAATTTCAATAAATAACACTGCTATTCCTCAAACTCCTTCTACTAGATTTTTAGGTGTTCATGTCGAAAAACTTTTAAAATGGAACTTCCACTATGAAAATATCGAAAGTACGTGAAGTCGGGCATGTTATGCTTTGAGTATTGTAAGAAGGTCGTTGGATGAATTGCAAACAAGATATGTTTATTTCAGCTTTAGTGAAGCTGTCCTAAGTTATGACATCACAATCTGGCAAATTGTTATACTTGTCATAGGGAACCCATATTCATACTCCAAAAGAGAGCAGTAATAATAATTGTAAAGTTTAAAAGGGAAGAGTCGTGCCGACCCTTTTTTAAATGCTCAGAATCCTCACTTTAATCTCACTTTATCTCTTTAAGTTACTGACTGAGTTTTTTAAGATTAAAGAAACAAATTATAAATAGTTTCTAGATACACATACCAAAAATACGAGATATATTTTATTTTTATACCATGTAGTAAATTAAACACAGTAAGGCAAGATACAAAATTTTCCAGGCCATATTACTTTAACAGGCTACCGGAAAGTTTAAAAACAATTCAAGTGGAAAACTTATTAAAAAAAAGACTTAAAGAATTTTTATTAGAAAAATCATTTTATTTGATCGAGGAGTTTGTTAATTTTAAATGATTTTTCTTTTGTTGTCAATTTTAGGTAGCATTTTTGAATTATTCTGACTGTTTCAAATTTTATATTTCTTGTATATTTTAATTTGTGGATTTAGTAAGTACATCCTAATAATGATTTTTGAGTATCGCCAGTATTAAAATATTGCATATAGACATGTCATATAAGCAATAATGAAGAACTTTGAACTGTATGTGGTGATCAATGTGGATGTTGTAAAAACGGACGAATGACTGTGAATTAAATGTACCTAGATATTTTGTTTCTACAATCTGTTAGGATATTTTGGAAATAAATAAATTGAAATTGAAATTGAAAATTTAAATATCGTAACAAGATATTATAAGAAAATAGCATTACTTACGGTTGAAGTTACAAGAAGTTAACTACCGTCAAGGAGACTTTGTCTTTATATGCCCGAAAATTTAGAACAAGCTTGAAGAATGTATAAAAACATGCAGAAACAAAAAGTCATTTTAATATAAATTCAAATTAGGTATCTTTCGCGTCAACTTGGGAGAATTGAGGAGGAAAAGATAAAACGTTATATTTCTAAATTATTAATATTTTACTATATTATTGCCATACATCGTGATAAATTTTGTATTATTCATGTATTTTTTTCTGCGAACTATTTTTTACGACATGATATTTTATTTTATGTTATTTTTATGATCATGCCATTTCGATATTTTTTTAAATAATTTTAGGTTATTTTTTTACCAGATTTTAATTACCTGATTTCCCTATTATATATTTGTGTTTTATTCTGATACACAGGGTGAGTTTTAATTAACCGGCATCTTCAAAGAGTGATACCGTACGAGCAAGTAGAAAACTTTTAATAAAACACTGTTGTTAAAACGAAAAATATATATTTTTTAAAAAGAATGTTTTTTTTAATATATTATTTTGATAAATAGTATAAAAAGCGCTGAGCACGATGCTCTAGCTAGAGCACGATGCTCTACCGACGGTAGGTTAAATATCGCAAATATTTTTTATAGTGATATGTTACCTATAGATAGATGGCGCAGCGCAGTCAAACGCTTGTTATACTTTTATTTAACAGTCAAACTCTTTATATTTTTAAATAAAAAAAAAAATTTTTTTTTAAATAATACAAAAATAACGTAAGTTACTACAAAAACCAAAGGCAGCGTAATTCGTATGCTCAGATACAGGACATTCGGTGTAGCTGGGCATTCATCTGGAATGGTCATATGGGTTATGTTTATGTTTTCCTTATTGCTTAAGTATGTTATATAATTTATATCTGTACGATCGCACTGGTAGCGAATGGTTTCGTGCAGCTTGGGTTATAAGATCCAATGTGTTCTCGAGTCGGCCCAACTCACGATTCAGCTCCTATTCAGTAGCCTCCCCGTATGAGAGATTTCCCCGGTAGGACTCTCACGTCTTAGGCCTCACGGCTGGTGGATCGGTTTCCCTGGAGCATTGCCCTCCGCGATACTGGACGGTTTGCGCACCGTGCGGCATCAGCCAATCGGTTGTGCACTCTAATTACTGAAGGATTGTGGAGACTATAGAAATATACTGTCTCCTGGACAGAGAGGGTGGATTTTGACCTGAAGTCATGCTACTCTTGAAACGACCTATGGACCACCCAATCCTGTATAACATTACGGGCAAAGGACGCTCACTTTCGCGATAAATTCATATAGAATTACCGCTGTAATACAACAGTAGAGGCCGCACAAGCGACTTCGGTATCTTGAATGCTAATTTCAGACGCGGATATTCTGCCAAAACTGGTAGCCAGGGGCGAGGGGGTCCCATTGAGCTACTTTCCTAGTGCCTCGCCTTAGGGCGTTGGCCTCTGGCGAGTTCGTGGCTTTGCTGGACGGTAGATTTGAATCGTCACAAAGTCTTCTACGCTCACCTCATGGGAGACAGAACGAGCATTATTGTTTAAACTTCCTTAGGTGACGGATTTGCCCGTTGTAAACAACATCTTGAAATGTACAATCGCACTAATAACTTACTACCCCAATGTAATTAAATACATAAATACATGATTGATAGGCATTGCAATATACTGGCAAACTCACGTTGCTACAATAACGTTCATCCTGTTGTTGTTTCCCCATTCCGCTCAATGTTCCTCTCCAAGTTTAATTTCCACAAGTGCTCAGAAGATTAAGGCCGAACTTTAGCGTGTATAAGTAGATACGTGTGTAACTTTAAATTCGTTTCGCGGTAAACCAACACAGTCGTATATTACTTTGCTCAGCTCAATTTTACGAGCGAGCTGCGGTTTGAGCTAAATTATATACGGGCAACTCCGCTATCTATAGATACTTATTAAAATTATTTATTTATTTAATTTTATTAAGGCCTTTGTAAGTATTGTGACCGTTTATGAGGATACTCGTCAACGGTCAACATGACTGAAACGATATTTGTATACGCATTTAATTATGATAGCCCGTTCTAAGTTTCACCACGACAGGGCTGCTGCACCTTAGCTTCCAACGAGAGGACTCCTCAACGGTCAACAACACAAACACGAAATTCTGCATAGCACTTAACCCGACAAATGACAGGCGTCCTTTTGGGGATGCAAGTTTTAATACACTGGAATGACAGGCGTCCACTTGGTCCAGTGATGACGAGACGATGGAGGCCGTTTGCGTTTTGTAATTTGTCGCCATTATTATCTTAATTGATTTACGAGATAAGGTTATAATGTTTTATATGTCAAATTTCAATGCGATCATTTTACAGTTCTTCTTTTTATGATCCGTATAGTGGTTTACAAGTTATGGTCGTTTTTATCAAGGTCGTCGATTTTGCGCGCGAAAAGGTCGCGCGCGAATGGGACAGCTGAATTTTTACTCCGCGAGGAGAGGAGTTAATTATGATAGCCCGTTCTAAGTTTTACTATGACATGGCTGCTGTACCCGGGGTTGGCTCGGGACAGAACATTTTAATAAAAGCTTGCTTTTAAAAATGTGTTTTTACTATCTGTCAACTTATTATTATTCTTCCCAGGCATTTTCAGTGTGGCTCTCGCAGCAAATATCCTAAACATAACAGTAAAAGTTTAGATTATGCACTGTTCTCTGCCTCACAAAGAAATGCCCAAGTATATGAGAAAATATTTCTGAGACAGTACTCAAGGAAGTCTAAGATGAGTGTCTTTCGAAGATCTGTGGACCGCAGATTTCTTCAGCAACCGTTTACTCCTAAACGAAACTTGATTATTATATATTTTTTAAAAATTCAATCACTGAACAAACGATGTTTGTACATTGTAGTGCAAGGACCATATCGGTAAATTATAGTTCTCATGTGAGCTGAAAAATGAATTATAAGCTGATTGCATGATTGCTGCATTTATTTATTTATTTAATTTTGAAGAACTTAATTTTAATTTAACAAATCATAAATCTCTTGTATCATTTTATATTACTTATATTATTCTATATTCACATAGAATTATTCATAAAAAAAAAAAACGGTTGCTATGAGCATTAGCATATTTTAACTTGTACTGCTGCCGCCCAACTAATTAGCAGGACTTGTTCTTAGACAGCAAGCTCTCTAGTTTAGAATGTACCTACATATTTGGGTATATTCGGCTAATTTTAAAAAATGTTAAACTTTATATAAACATACCTAATAATTACAAATAAATTTTAAATAAAAATATTTAATAATAATGACAAAAGAAAATTAGAATGTCAATAGAAAATATCATGAAAAAGCTTCGATACGCGTATTTTGTAAGGTTTCTCATCGATGGCAAAATGCGCGCGGAAGCTTGAAGCGCTGTCTAAAATCACTCTTAAATCTCTCATGCAGCAGCACTTTGCTATAGGTGTGTTGTCAAATAGTTAATATTTATTTATTTATTTATTTGTATCAAACATAATTATAAAACGCATAAAAATGGTTATAACAAGTAATGGTGCGAAGAAACAAAGGCCCACATTCACATGACCATGCTCAGCGTATACCCAACTAGGCCAAATATAGCCTGTATCTGGGCATACGACTTACTTTCTCACTTAGGTGGAGAAGCCTAACTGACGTAGGTACTCATATAGATACATATACACATACACACATACATATACATACATACACAAATATATAAATATAACGATCTAAATATATTATAGTATTATTCTTTTGCATTATATTACAATATAGTACATTTTGTTTAATATCTTATATCATATTATATAGTATAATAGTAAAGTTATGCAGAAATATATATATTTTTTTTAAAGATATGACTTGCAGCAGTTCTTTCTCTGTCCTTGAACGACCTAGGTCGTCACAAAGCCATTTTTTCTATTTTTTTTGAATAAAATGGTATTTTCTATTTCTTTTATTTTGTCATCAAGACGGTTGAATATTTTAGGTGCTATATAGTTGAATTGTCTTTGGGCAAATGAAGAATTAACTCGGGGAACGGCATAGTTCAGACCTGCAGATGCTCTTGTAGTTCGGTGTTGCTGGCTTCGCAGTCGTTTATCTGAGGTTCGATGGAAGAACATGAGTGACTGTTTCACAAACAGCTGGCGTATATCTAACACATTACTTTCTTTGAATAGCATGTTGGAGTCATATCGTGGGGGCCTTCTATTAAATACCCTCAACAAAAGCTTTTGGGCTTTCACTAGAGGATCCAAGACAGATTTTACACATGCTCCCTAAGCTATATATATTGTTATTATTGTTTCTGTTTGGTGGGAGCTAATGGGCCCTTGCTGCGTTGGCCACGAAGACCCATTCTGTTCAGGGTCGGTCACACTCACGGGTCAACACCCATCCGGCGGCCTCCACGCATGAAAGCGAGCCCGGGCAGAACTCTGGCCATAGGGATAGTTTCCCCTAGGAGTCAACCTTCTGGCGCTCCTGGACGGTCTGCGAACCGTGCGGCGTGAGCCAATCGATTGTGCACTCTGACTAACAGACGGGGGAGTCTGGAAGCAGTACTGTTTCCGATAGAGCGGGGGTGGTTGCGCACCTTACGGAGACTGCTCTTGAAACGACCATCGGCTACCCGATCCTGGGCGAGCAGCCGGGCAAAGGATTCCGTACGCGATAGATTCGTTTTACGCCGTTTCACCGCTTCGTAAGGGAAAGGACCGCGTATGCGACCTCGAACTCGTAACCAGTCGAGAGACCGGAGTAATCTGGTCGCAATCGGAAGTAAGGGTGTGAGTGTAATCCCGCTGGATAACATACCTGGTTATCTCGCGGATAAGGCGTTGGCCTCTTACGGGCATGTGGCGGAGCTTGACGGTGGACTGTTTTATCCAAGTCTTCTTCGCTCACTTCACGACTAATCGTTAAAACTTCCTGAGGTGACGGGTTCGCCCGTTGTAATTGATAACTCTATTTATTTCTGTTTGGTTTGAATCGTATATAGAATTATATTCCTATATTAATATTGATTCTACTTTTTCCCAATATAGCTTAAAAGAATTTATAATATGCTGGTGGATGATTCAATATTTCGTACATCAATTGTTTTAAATTTCTTTAAATCGTCGGCATATCTTTAACTTAGAAAATTCTAATACTTAAAATATATGTGTTGATATCACTGACATACAAAATCACAATTCACTTACATCTTTTATAAAATAAGACGTTGTAAAGACATTTTTCGTCTCCAAACAACTAAAACATTGAAATTCAAAAGAAAAAACTACAATACGTAGCTGATATAAAACAGTCAGGCAGCTGGAAATGAATAGTCATCTGCGCCCATTACTAGGATTGGCAAAATAAGAGAATTTCTCGGCGTCTAAACGGCATTCTGTGAAGGGAAAAACCTTCCCGTCTGGAAAGGTCTTTTCATTTTCCCGTTGCGTGGTAAAGTGCTCGATCTGGTCGCATTCATGACAGAACAATTGTGACATACACATAAAAATAAGATTGGCCCTTCCATACAACGGTAGCTCAGAAGAAATAAAACTATGAGTGAGTAAAATTGTATATGTGAACTAAATATAATGAAAGAATGTTACCGGTGGAGCGCTCTTAGCTACTCTAGGAGCCAATGAAAAAAACAGTGTGTGCTATTTATTGGATACGGATACTAAATTACTCAAATGGCTGGGCGGGGAAGTCGGTCGGTATACTGCCGTCGTAAATGAAAACACAGTAACGTGGAAACATACGTTTTGAGAAAAACGCGGTCAAAGTTCAGTTGTTAAATATTTGTTTACATGAACAAAGTAATCAATATAAATTATTTCTTTTAATCTTTAATGTTAAAATATGGTTAGAACTTCAATTCTGCCTAAAAATATATATAAATTATAATTGTTTAATTAATTAAATTACATATTGTGTTTTACATTAGGAAAATAATTTGATAAATTTTATATTTTTAAACTATAACACCGTAACTGAGTGGTTACTGTGTTATAGGTAAATTTTACCCATTACTGTGTTCTAACCATGTAAAATAAATAAAAAACTGCAGGCACCTTAAACACAGTAATTGAGATGCTGTTATTAATTCGTGTATTAATAAATCAACTTTTGACAAAATTTTACCTAAAACCACAGTATCTGAAGAAGACGTGTTGTAACCAAACAAAAATATTTCTTAAATGCTTATATGTATTAAAAAAGATCACAGTAAATAATTGGTTACTGTATTTTAACTTAAAAAAATATATATACTGTGTTTTTTATTAAAAATATTGAGATTTTTTAAAAAATACTGTGTTTTTATCTAAGGTATATCGGCAACTATTCATCGACAGATAAACCGAAAAATTTGCCTTTTAGTACTCCAACTCGTGATTTTAAACAAACCAAACTTGTATAAACACAGTATATGAAGTTACTGTGTTTTTATTTACGACGGCAATGACCGTCTCTCTATCAGCAGTAACATTAATCAATAAAACCGGGCCCGAAATGACAAAATTAACGCATCATTGACTATTGAACGTGACATTGACGTTTGTTCTATTTGGGTAAGTGCAATAGTTTTTTAACCAGTCCGAAGGCAGCCTTCGCGCGCAAAAAGCTGCGCCGCAACTTTTGGTCGATTTTGTAAATAAATACTAAGAATATCATTTTTACATGAATTCCCTCTTGTTTTACATGAATTAGTCTTGTTAGTCATGTATATTATACATTTATATATTATGTATGGGGGCCGGCCGAAACGGCTATGCGCGGATTTGTCAAATGACGCAAAATGCCTATAGTCATTGATGGCGCCCGACCGGTTAAAATAGCATATATTTTGACATTTTATATTAACATAAAATGATATACAGCGTTGTGCAGCGAAACGGTTACTTTTGAACGTTAGAGTTGGCAACACTGTAGAGCCGGAACTTGTTCGGAACAGATGCGTCGTTTTTGTGAAAGCGTTGTTTATTAGTAATCATAGATAATTTAACTAGAGTAGTGTGGAACGTGCTATCACCGTGCGAGATTTTTACAAGTAACAGCGTCACTGGTGCGCAGAATATTTTGACAGAATTACCAGGTAGAACGTCATCGGCGTATCCCATCTGCTGGTGCGATTACGATGTGGATGTGTAGTTTAGGGGCTCTCTAGATGATCAAGCATGCTTATCAATCATCGCGTCACGGGCTGCAAGAGGTTAGTAAACCGCAGGAAATATGCAAATATTTTTTTTCAAATACTTACCAAAAATGCCTAATTTTGTAGTTTATACCAGGGAGTCACGTTAATTAGACGTAATTTATTGATGAAATATGTGAATTTCAGTTTTAGTTCTCATAGAAATGCAATCGGGCTCAATATCTGCATAAGAAGAAATCTAATACAGTTAGTATAATATAGCACATCTTCTTTATATCCAGTTTCAATGTTGTTTCTGTTTCTCGACGATCTTCTGAAAGAACGGTGCGTTCGTTGAAAACAAAGAGCGCCGGCGAGAGGCAGAGCTCTCAGATTATACACGCCATTCATGATTGTACGGTGTTTTATTGTATTGATTGTATGAAAAAATGCAATTTCGGGCCATGCTGTTTCCTAATTTCGACAAGTGGCAATAATTCGAAAACTGTTATTTCGAAAACATTTAATATTAGAGAAATTATTAGGTTTCTTGCCCATAAAAACAAGTGCGAGGCCTTTTGCAATAATAACGGCCAAGCGTACACTCATAGAACTTTTAAATTGTAATGGGTCACTATTTTTTCTGTGGGATAAAATTAACGAAATTACATTTTGATTGCGATAACAAGACACACAATTACACACATGTAGTATTCACACATATATATTTTTTGTTATAGTTAAGTTAGTTGTAAGAGGTTTTCGTATTACAATAAACCAGCCTATTGTGACATATTGAGATGTCAACCACAACGGGCGAACCCGTCACCGCAGGACGTTTTAACGATTCATCGTTCTATCGACCGTGCAGTGAGCGTAGAAGACTTTGGACATAACAAATCCGACGTCTAGCTACGCCACAACCCGTTAGAGACCAACGCCTTACCGCGAGTAGCCAGGTATGATACCTGGCGGGCGGCACTCGCGCCCTAACTACCAATTATGACCAGATTTCTCCGGTCACTCGATTGGTTCCGAGTTCGAGGTCGCTTGCGCGATCCTCTCCCTTACGAAGCGGTGAAACGGAGTATACCGAATCTATCGCGGACCAAGGCGTCCTTTGCCCGACTCTGAACCGGGATCGGATGGCCAATGGTCATTTCAAGAGCAGTCGCCGTAAGGTAGACAACTGCCCCCGCTCTATAGGAAACAATACAGTTCCCAGACTCCCCCGATTGTTAGTCGGAGAGCACAATCGATTGGCTTGCGCCGCTCGGTGCGCAGACCGTCCAGGAGCGCCAGAGGATTGATTCCCAGGGGAGACTGGTTGACCCAGTGTCCTACCCAGGCTCGCCCCCCATGCGTGGAGGCCATCGGATGGGTGTTGACCCTTGAGTATGACCGACCCGGAAACAGAATGGGTCTTCGTGGCCAACTCAGCAAGGGCCCATTAGCTCCCAGCCTATTGTGACAATTCAAATAAAGAGTAGAAGCAAATAAATATTTATGTTTATGTACACACATAGACACTTTTCTAATTATTCTATTTTGAAAGGTAGCTCTTTAAGTACTATTACTTTATGCTAGGATTATCAATGTAATAATTCAATAACAAAAAGATATTGGTACCTTTTTAAATAATATTGTTATCTTTTTTTAAATCATATTGTTATATTGCTTTTAGGCAATAAGCTCGCCTTTTTGTTTAAGCAAATAAAGCGTTTAATTCCTATTATTATTATTAATAATAATGGTTCATTTCCCTTGCAGAAACTCTTAAATTAGTGGTACATTTCCCAACGGATAAAAGCGAAAATTGCGCTAAACATTGCATTTTTAAACGACTTCCCAACAAAAAATGTGTGTAAAGTGTTCAGGGTTTATCTATGTATGTTTACGGTTTCTTTATTCTACCATAACTTCTAAGAGTTTGCACAGATTTATAAATATGTGGTAATATTAGAATTGTTATGTTATCCCGAGTGTCATAGGATAACTGTCCAAATATCAATTAAATAGTTGTATAAATGTCTAAATCTCCAAATGTTAATACATGAACATAAATGTATCGCAGCTAGTGTTAAATGGAAGGTCTGATTGAATACATTCAGAATATATATATGTATCTATACTAAAAAATATATATACCACAAATATTTCATAAAAAACCGTAATAAAAATCATTTTATATACAGTAGTTCACTTTTTATAACAGCAGTCATATATTTTATTCCTTTTTATATATTTACTTGTTTAGTAATCATTGTAAATGCAGATAATTGTATAAAACATAGGTCTTCTGAGGATATATTTTTCGGTAACTGAAAATAATGGCGAAAATTCACAAAATTAATTAGGGCCACCGCAAAGCGTCTACTGGTTAGATAAGTTGTCTAGTGAACCAACGGCAAACTTGCTCTATGAGTGCTGAATTTGCATTCTGCTCGTTCGGCGATGGATTTTCCATGCCGCTATCCAAGTAACTTTGACGGAGATAGGCATCTCAGTTTAGTACTGCGGTTTTGGCAGAATTTCATCATTGAGCTTACATTGGCGCCACATTTGCCAAGATATTAGAAATTTACATTATACATAAATCAGGATTTAAGGCCGGGCCACACGATGCAGGGCGGTTGCGACGCAGCGCCTGAGCGGTGCTGCTGCTGCGCACTACATACAAATAAATATCCATGGTATGTCACACGGTGCGCTCCGGCGTCGCACCGCACGCAAACCGGTAATATGCGCCGGAGCGGCACTGCTCAGTTGTTAAGTGCAGTCGAAGGACTATCAGTCGGAATGCACAATAGATTGCCTGTCTCCGCAAGGTGCGCAAACCGTCCAGGAGCGCCCGAAGAGTGATTCCTAAGGGAAACTTTCCCGCAGGCCAGAATCCTACCTGGGCTCGCACTTCTACATGGAGGCCGCCGGATGGGTGTTGAACCGTGAGTTTGTCCGACCCTTATACTACATGGGTATTAGTGGCCGAACTGCAATAGGCCCATTAGCTACCGATCGGCACTGAATTGTCTTGAATGTATGAAGGCAGATTTACCTTGAATAAGTTACTGACTCCAAGTCAGTAACTTATTCAAGGTAAATCTGCCTTCATACTTACGTGGTCAGTGATTCACACCTCCCCGTGGTTCAAACGTACCTGTCCTCCCCTACTTTATCACAAGGCATTTAAATTTTCCTAATAAAATGTAAGAAATTAAATGTTTTTGTAGTTTTTACGATAAGTATTTTAATATCAAAAAAATATGAAGATACAAGAATAAAAGGGGCTCATTCAGCAATTTTGATTAAATTGGAAATTATAGTATAAATCCTTTATAATGACCAAAAAAATATAAAATTTATTTTTTATATACCTACCTAATGAGATATTTTATTGTTTGACCATATTTAATAATTCCACAAATAGTTATAATATTTTTACAAAGGCAAGTAGAAAATTATTAATTATTTAATCAATATAATGTTTTATTAATAATGCCTTTGTATAGCAATCAGCCCGATCTTTGTAATTTTTGATACACTGAATCGCCAAAGAATTTGCTTTCGGATGGCATTATTACATTTATGTCGAAGAGCCCCTTTTATTTATGTACCCTTCCCTTTATATATCTATTAACCAGTAAATTCTTCGAATATTTTATTCAGAAGATAAAATTGTATTATAAGATTTGACGACCAGAAATCTAAATTTCGAATAACAATCTGCAATATGCGAATAATTATTTTAAAAACATTATTACAACCATTTCGATAGATAACAATTAGGGTTAAATTATTATTACAAGGAGTATCCACATTGCTATTTTATTATTTGGTGTCATTCTCAATGGTGAAACCAATTGTGTCAACTTCTCGAACAAATAATTAGCTCTGTATTTGTACGCGTCTTTACGAATCGCGAAAGTATTTCAAAATGAAATGATAGATCAACTCGATTGGCGAAACGTTTATTTTAATGAATTTATTTGACGTTTCGCGTCATGGATTCTCTTTCACGCGGCTTTTCACAGTATTTCATAACTTTCGTTTGTAAGGTTCGTGCCGTTATCAGTCGCATTGTTTCAAAAAGTTATCGGCAGGCTTAAACGTAACGGAGTTATTTGCAGAAAATCATAAACTTCCATAATTCTAAGAGAAATCGCAATAAACTGATTTTATATTGGTGGTGAATAATAATAAATCCGATTGTTAATGTCGTTTTCAAAGCCAGCTATCAAATTTAACCCTCCGTTTACGAGGTGGGGTATAAAGGGCTCTCTAGACCATCAACAATGCTTGTCAAGCATCGCGTCACGGGCTGGGAGGTAATCGTAAATCCCAGGAAATATGAAAATATTTACGAAAAATGCCTAATTTTGTAGTTTTATACCAGGGAGCCACGTCATTCATCAATCAATTACTTCTAATTAAAGTGACTCCCCGGTATAAACCACAAAATTAGGCGTTTTTGGTAAATATTACAAAAAATATGGTCATATTTCCTGCTATTTACGATCCCCTCCCTACCCGCGACGCGAAGCTTGTCAAGCATGCTTGATCGTCTAGAGAGCCCCTAACACATTCCAGTAGTTAAAAACTCGTAATAATTCTTGAATGCGCGAGACGCGCGAGTTCGTTTTCTCAGTAGCTGCAAATGCGACGTTGCCGTTCCGATCAGTGCAATTCATTCGGTCCGGCATCAGCCTCGGAGCGCACGACATGCGAGTAAACCGCGCTTAGGGCTTATCACACACCCCACCATGTATGATTTTTTTCTATGAGTTCATAAGAATGGGCTTAATAGATTATACATTTAAGAGAAAGCGTTACATTTAAGAGAGAGAGCCCGGCCCCCCACCACCGTTATAACCTACGCAGTGGCGGAAGCGGTATGCGGCCTACCCGCAAAACAACGGATTGACAGCTCTTCAGTCTACCCTGGACAACGGCGGCTGCAACGGCACCGAAACGTCGGGTGCTACAAATTTCACGCGGTAAATTCGTTTTCTATCCTATTTATAATGTCAAACAACCGCGATAGTCTTTGATTTTATGTTTAAGAGAAAGTTTTTTTTTCGACAAAAGTCTATTAAAATGGATAAATAAATATGTCATTTACTTATTTATTTATTTATTTATTTATTTATTTGTAGCTGTTATAAAAAACATACACAAAAAAAACAAGAACACACAGATTAAAAATTAATACTATAAATAGACAAAGACTATGAAATAAAGCTACAAACGCTGCAAATTAGGGGTATCCTCAGGATATCTCTTATCCTGGTTTTCAGGACACACCTATTAATTATTGATTCATAGGTATATGATTTTTAAAATAAAATAACCAAATCAAATAAATCTTAAAACAAAAAATCCAAATAATCATAATCAAATAAATACACAAATCGAAATAATCAAAATCAAGATATTTAACATCAAATGATATTAAAAGAAAATAACGTAATTACATAAATTTAATAATCTACATATAATAAATCAAAAATAATCAAAATCAAAATATTTAACATTAAATAATCAGGTTACAAATCAATAAATAAACGAAGACAATAGTAATAATCCAATTAGCAATAGTTATTTTAAAATAAAATCAAATTATGACATCTAAATATCTTCCTTTAATAATAAACTTTTAAAGTGGTCCTTAAATACTGAAATTGATTTCGATCGCAAAGCCATTCCCAACCGATTCCATACAACCGCAGAATAATACGAAAAGCTGCACTGGAAATGTGTAGTTTTGTGCTTGAGTATTATAGCAAGTTGTTCACGTGCCCGTGTTGAATGGATATGACTTAAACTTATTCATTATCAGTTATTGCAATAAATTGCCTATTGATAACTGTCATAAGTAATTAATTTGTTGATTTTATTTCATTTATTTTTGGGGGGCATATCAAACCCCACCTAGTATAGCATGTGAGATTTAGTAAACTAGTATACGGAGGGTTACTTTCAATTTATATTTCCATTACGATATCGAAGACTATCGTGGTTGTGAAATAAGATGAAAACGAATTTACCTCATGATGTTTCGGCTATGTTGCGGCCGCCGTTGTCCAGGGTAGATTGAAGTACTGTCAATCATCATAAGTGGTTTCTAACAATGATATAATTCTTGATTATATAAATAAACTCGTTGTTGTACTTAGCACAAAATATTTATTGTGTAATTATTGTGTAATTGTTGAAGAAACAATAAACGGTTTACGGGGTGTCGGCGGGGGCTGAATCCCGGATAATCCTTCTCCAGGTCTTCGTTCGCTCATCCCTCCCGCGCTACACTGCCGATGCGCGTGAGTCTGTCGTTGCAAGACATCCCGGGCAGATAAAACGACCCACGTCGTTAGAACTGCCCGGGTGCCGGGCGGGGTTTTCAACCCTCGCCCGTCACCGCGTAAATATTAAATTTGTTTGTTCTTTATGCCGTGGGATGAGCGTAAAAGACTCAGACTTAGATTCAGACAATTCACTATCTGTCTCCGCCAACTAGCCCGTGAGAGACCAACCTTTACTGCCCGGCATCGGGTAGTTAACCTAGCGGGCAGACCAAGCGCTACCAGTTATGGCCAGATTTTCCGGCCTCCCGGCTGTTTACAGCTTCGAGGTCGCTTGCGCGGTTAGTCCCTTATGTAGCGGTGATACGGTGTCCACCGAATCTATCGCAGACCAAGGCATCCTTTGCCCGGCTGTTCACCCGGTATCGGGTAGCCAAATGTTCGTTTCAAGAGCAGTTGTCGTAATGTTACCAACTACCCAAGCTCTATAAGAAATAATGTTTCCAGACGCCCCCGGCCATCAGTCGCATAATCGATTGCATAATCGATTAACTGATGCCGCACGGTGCGCAAACCGTCCAGGAACGCCCAAAGTTTGACTCCTGTGTGGAAACTGGCCAGAGTCCTACCCGGGCTCACACTTCTTCGTGCATTAGCTTCATGTGGACTGTATTAGTTCTGTCTGCGTTCACTATATAATAGAAAGAATGGGCTAATTTACTTTTAACTCCCTATAGTGTCGAGTTCGCCCGCAGTGGTTGACATTGTCACGTTTATCACGAGTTGTAATTTCCAATTACTGCAAAGTTGAGCTTATTAAAATATCTATCAAGTACGTGTAACAATGGTGCGAGAATTTCCGTCAGTTTCTCCGAAACTTCGCAGTGAGTGGCGCAGTCGGAGTTGCGGAATTGTTTTCGAGAGCGGATATTCCGTAGAATGAAGCAGTTGCAGTGACGTGGCTGCAGTTCATATCGACATGACACCGCCCGGCGCAAGTTTCGCGCTTGGCTCTCCTTTCAAAGCTCCGCGCCCTATACAGGCGGCTCTGATCCATTGTAATGGAAGTAATGCGTGCCCGTTTGGGATTCGTTGCGCTCGGAAAGCGTCAATACGTGAAGAGTCACAGGACGTGACATAGAGAGAGATAAAATGCTGGAAAATAGAGGTAGAATCGTGCAAATATTTTTTTGCAGGCTGTTAAGTAGATATCAAGAACTTAGAGAAAACTTGGTGGTGTCGAATACAACGGGCGAACCCGTTACCATAGGAAGTTTTAACGATAATTATCGTTCTGTCTCCCATGAGATAAGTAATATAGCTCAACAATTGAGCTAAGAGAACCATTATTAAATGTCCACGTTGCAGCCTTATCATACTGTGTTAGCGTATGATTATGTTGTTAGAAAATCGCTAGTTACGAACCCCTGTAAGTTGTCAATCGCTAGAGGTTCATTTCAGTTCTTTCAATATGAAACTAATATGCCTACCTTTATTATAACGGGCAATTTTCAGTGATACGGGCGGAGTTCATATGAATGCGACGCTATGGCCACCTATATATTCATATTCATATTCATTTTATTAGTATACTGGTAATACAAGTCAGATACAGATTGGCAAACATCCATACATATTAGCAAATAAACCAATGCAAAGAAATCAATAAATACTTTGGCCACCACCACCACTATAAGGCTTAAGGTGACATGAGACCTCAGAAAAATATCCGAAATGGGCGGACACGCGATGAAATAATCATCGCGTGTCCGCGGACATGCGATGAATAAAAATCCAGCGTTGACCGTCAGGCAATATTCGACGTGCGCTCGCGCCGACGACCGGGCACATACTGAACTTTCGATTGCAGCACTCGCACAGAATAACTGTGCTGTGGTGGTATAAGAGTGTTATTGGTAAAGCATATTAGTGTAACTCTGAGCGTTTTCATGTTCTAATTAATTATTTAAAAAAATAGGGTCTAAATAAAAAATGTTACTAAACGCGACGCTAGAGATTTAACCATTCGATAGTGTTCGCGCCAGAAATTTTCGAAGTTTGTTTAAAGCCTTAATGTCCAGGGCTATGAGCAACTTTTTTGAGATCAAATTTTAAATTGGTTCCTTATCAAGGGTTTCGCTTAAAAACTTTTTTTAATTAATTCTGATATTTTTCAAAAAACTCATAAAACTAAAGGTTCCCAGGTATCATTTCGCCTTAAATATTTGGTTGAAATATTTTATTTATTTATTTATTTATTTATCCTATTTTTTATAGTTACATAAAAAAGATTGTGTTCATTTTTTTTAACACATTTTAAAAGAATACATATGAAGAAAATCGCGAAAGGGCATTAACTTGTCAGGATTACATCACCCCACTAGGCCTGTGTTGGGGTGATGGATATATAGTTCTGTGATATTATTTGCTGAGCCTGTAGCCTTGCCTGCTGTCCTTCTTCTGTCTTAAAAAAAAAAAAAAACAATACGTAATATAATTTAGCATAATATAATATAAATAATATAATATAACATATTACAATATAATATAATATCATATGTTAAAACATATAAAATAATGTAGCATATTTATATATAATAGTATAATAGTATAACATAATAAAATATAACATAATATGCATACAATTATGATAGCCCGTCTCCCGACGAGGGGACTCCTCAACGGTCAACAGCACAGAAACGTAATTTTGTATACGCATTTTTTGAACTGTAACTTTATTTTCTTTTGTGCTCATGAATTTTAATGTATATATAAATAAAAAATAATAAATAAATAAAAATAGGAAAATCACAGTCGTACATAACCATGTGCCTTAACTTAGCCGATCACTATTCAGAAACCATACAGGTGGGGGCAGGTTGGCTAGGAGGAGAAGGGTGGGGAAAAGTGTGTTGAGGTGGGGGGGAGCTGTTGGGGAGAGCTAGGGGGTAGGAGCTGGGGGAGGGAGCTTGGGGAAGGAAGGGTAGTATGAGGGGAACTTGAAGGAGGCATGTAGAGGCGGAGTAAAAAGTGGGGTAGGCGAAGGGAGAAGGAGAGAAATGAGGAAGTAGGGGTTTAGGGGGGGGGGGGCTGAGAGGGAAAGGGCGGGCGGGAGGGGGTGTGAAAGGGGGGTTTAGGTAAAGGGGGAGTGAGAAGGTGAGGGGGAGGATAGGTGGGTTTAGGGAATAGTGAGAGGGGTTTTTTTTTAATTTTCGCAAATACGCTTCGACAAGATGCAAACGAATGACTATTTGAAAAATTCGAAACAAAATCATTTCCTGATTTTCAGATTTTAACTGCAGGTGTAATAGATGATGCAGGATGATGCAGGTGTAATAGATGCCAGTATTTTAAAAATATGTTTCTAAAAAGTTTGTAACTTATTGTCACTCTTTTGTGAACGTCCGCCGTATTATACATATTTCATACTGCTATGTGATCATAGTATAAAGTTCGGCATGACTAGAATGTCGCATATGCTTATGCTGGCGGCCATCGTTAACTTATGCACTAACACGATTAAGTGAGCATAACGAGGAGCAGTAAGGATGGATTAGCACAGCGCGCAGCGTCGTTGATTGTCCTTCACAACTTCCTCGTAATTCGCGGGATGAACGGTCGATGCCACCATGATACTTTAATGTAAGTTTAATAAAGTTTTAATGGCCCTTTCGGCTAAGATATCTTTAAGAGGAATTAGACAGAGTTGGGAAGTTTTATTTGTTTGATTTAACGAGTTTTATTTGGTCGTTTTGAGTTTAATAATAATAAAGTTTTATTTATGGTGACAGTAACAAATAAAAACTAAGAATATGTGACAATTAGATTAATGGGACAGTCTTTAGGGGCCCAATTTATTAAAAACTTCGTTTATACTGAATACGCATCCTAAAATTATGAAATAAAATCGGCGAACTATAACTTCAATTACAAATTCAAATACAAATGTCTTTATTAAATCATTAAAAGTTACAGTTATTTGAGTTATTAAGCTGTACTAGCTGGGCCTTGCCTGCACTAAGGTTGGCTTAGTAGCTATATATACATATTTTCATTTAATTATATTCATGCATATATGTAAGTGAAAACTTAAGCCTTTCCTAGTTAGTATTCGATTTGTGAACGGACGGTGCGGCGATGTGCGCGCGTGAATGTTTCATTAGTTGAAACCCCAGTCATTTATACTACGCTGAAAGTGGGTAATTGACCAATTAGGCCCTAATAAGAAATGTCTACTAATTATGTTTTTTTTGCTAAATCGGTAACGGAAAATATGAGTAATTTAATAATGAATTAAACAAAGTCAACATTAAATGGTCTCGAATAGATGTCTCACATAATATCTAAATTACACACCTGTACATAAAGTACATATAATTACATGCTACATCGCCAATATATACATTTTCGATGTAGCAAGCCTTTTGTACTCTAGGACTCGCTACCCGGAAAATAGATGCAGTGGTAGTTTATTTTATTAAATTATATCCTTGTGTTCAGCTATTTATTGTACCATTTAAGATTGTATAAACAACACGAATTTAAACTATATATTCATTTAACCCTCCTTGCGCCTGGTGGAAACAAAATGCATGGTGCGCCTGGTGGAATCTGTTGGACCACAAATATTAAGTATGTTTCTATTTTTACAGAAGTTTAAAAAAATATATAATAAACATACTTATAAACACCACTAATACATACGTTGAAATTAAACAGTCAAAAAACGTAATACACAATTTATATGAAATATATAATTTATATAATACACAATTTATATAATACACAATTTATATGAAATATATAATTTATATAATACACAATTTATATAATACACAATTTATATCGTTCATTGTCAATTTTTACGAAATCGGTATTTATCAACACGATCCTCTTTTTCGTTGGCTGAGTCAAGTTCGATATCTTCAAAATGGTCTTCCTCAAACACAGCCTTCTTATATCATCTTCGTTTAGTATCGTCGTACTATTTTTAAGTATAAAGTATACTTAAGATATAAATATGTTCCACTTAGATTAGGTTTTGTAAGTAAAAACCATAATCTCCTGCCTGGTGGGGTCTATGAGACCCGACTACACTTTACACACGTCTGCCAATGTCGGCCGATTCGCGACGAACTGATTTGGCGTGGCGAAACGCAAGAACAGACCCTTACGGCCAGTTATTGAAAACTCTGGCTCGCTTTGATATTAAAAAAAAGAATACAACAGATATTGCTTCGTTGGGGTCTAATAGACTCCACCAGGTGCAAGGAAGATTAAGAGCCTGCAATCAACACTATTGGTCGCACTCAATCGTAATGGTTGCTAGTATTTCTACTCGTAGTATTTTCGCCTTAGAAATCTTGCAATGTGTGGCATATTTTCAAGGTATTTTTTTATTAGAATGTATCATACTTTACTCAGAATCTGTCCTAGATTAGGAATTATAATCATTTTCATATATGTAGTTATTCCACAAACTTATTTTCATATTGTAAGATTAAATCAATTACGTCCTTTGCGAGTTTTTTTGGTAATAAATATATATTTTTAAGTTGTGCTAGGTCGTATCTGAGCCGTAGTGATTTACGTAAAAACGTTACTATCTTATCTTCCTTTGGGATGTTTTAGCTAAAGAAATACCAGTCTTTTGTTTTGAAATATTTTATTTTACACTCACAAGAACCGAAACGCGCAGCTGGTAGAGGATATGGGCTGGAAAGGGCTCGCCGGCATTAGAGTTTTTTACAAGACATACTTTACAGGCAATCTATTTCTTTAATATGATAACCCTGCAGTGGTCGCGCGATTTACGTATTTATATCGCCACATTGGAAAATAGTTTTTTTTTAAATTTATACAAAAAACAATACATACTTAATATATTAGATATATCTCTAAAACCAGGTCTGTTTTGCCTGTGATATAAAAAGAGATCCTCTATACTTAGAATCAGTAAGGAGATTAGATACAATCAAATTACAACCAAATTTATTAATTACTGGTAGAAATAAGTACTTTCTAGAAATACCTAATAAAATTACTTTCTGGTAGAAATAACATTTTATTTCTACCAGAAAATTTACACAGCGATTTTAATCTGTGTTCGGCAGTGAATACTTTCTGTCCGCGCACTGTCATGGCTGCCAAATCACGTACATACAGGTTGCTCTTTATTTAAGCGTTTCGTTTTTATTTTATTTTATTTTTAAATTTACAATTTTGATAACAAATGCTTTTTAAATTTCTATTTTATGTTATTTTCATTTAATGATTGTTTCATTTTATTAGATATGTTATTTATTATTTCAGGAATCACATATTCTATCCTGCGTCTGCCATAAGTATTCAGAGTTTTAATTATAAGTATTTTTTTTTGTTATACTACGAGTTTTCGGTCCCCTTTCCCGGGTTATCTCTATTTGTATATCTTTCCGGAAAAAAATCGACGAATAAAGCATGCTCCACCTTTTAATGAATAGGAAGGATTTTACAATATTTAAATAGTTCTGTGATACTTCCCTTGTATTTTTCTTTAATCTTTTTAGGGATTATTAGTTTTAAAAACGGATTTGAGGCGTATAGATTGCGTCTATATATATTATATATAGCTATTTAGCCCGTATGATATGACGGAGTCCACAAAAGCATGATATAAGGTTAGTAAAGTGTGGTATGGGGTTCTATTTTTTTTAATATAAAATTTTGCTAATAGGATTGATCGTAATTTTTCGCATATCGAATCTATGTGGGGCCCGCAGTTCAGATTATTATCAATTACTAGTCCAAGATACTTTTGCGAGTTACAAACTACCTCTATTATTCCACAGTCGCATTTGGTTCTATATCGGTCATGTAAGCAGTTGTGATCGTGGGCGACAAGTTTTAGTGACTCGCATAATTTATTTTGTGCAGAGTGAATATGTATTAATTTTGTTTTTTGCGAGTTCAGAACAAGGCCGTAGTCGTGCGACCATTCACATAGATAGAGAGTTAAAGTCCTCCTGTATTTTGCTGAGTGCAGTACTTACATTTTTTTCGGCAACTATTAGACAAGTATCATCTGCAAACTGATAAATAGAGCTGCTTTTTATATAGTCAACTATATCATTGACATTGGTTAGAAAGTGTAGTGGGCCTAATACTGATCCTTGAGCAGTACCTTGGTTTACAATTACCTTGTCGCTGTATGTGTTACAGATTTTGACATAGTTAGAGCGATTGCTCAGATAATTTTTGCACCATTCTAGAAGAGGTCCCGTTATGCCATTAGTGTCAAGCTTCTCTATCAGTTCACAGTGATTTAGCATGTCGAAGGCTTTCGAGTAGTCTATAAACAAGGCCAATACACGTTTTTTCTCATCTAAGTGTCTATTTCTTTCATCTGTAAATATACATAGATAGCAAGAGAGTCATGTTTTTATTGGGCTGAAAACCATATTGATTGTCTGTCAGGATGTTATTTGTTCTGTAGAATTGATATATTTGTTCGCTGACGGACTTTTCTATAAGTTTATTGACGTTAAATAATAGTGTGAACAATAGGTCTATAGTTGTGATCGTCGTGTTTTCCGCTCTTAAAAATAGGTCTTATACATCCTTCTTTTAGCTCGTCTGGATATATACCTGTGACAACAGGCGATTGGTCTTTTTACTCGAATCGGACTAACTACTTAAAAACGTCATTACTTGGTTGGACATCGTCCCCTCACGTTGCGAGGTAAAAACTCACCTATCACTTTTGCGCGCGACACATTCGCGCAAAAAATCGACGCGAGTCAACGGCCTTGAGAAAAACGATTATAACTTTTAAACCACTAAACGGATTTAAAAAAGATAAAGAGAAAAATGATCGCATTGAAATTTGACATATAAAACATTATAACCTTATCTCGTAAAACAATTAAGATAATAATGAATAAATATTACAAAATTGGCAAACTGAAAAAACTCGCCTATAAAATCATTTCGATTTTTTTGTCACAAAATACGTAAAATATGCAAAAATTGTAAATACAGTTATGTTCTTTATTAAATGCTTTACCAAAACGATATTTTTTTTTTACTTATTTGCATACAAAAATATTTATTTATTCAGCCAAGAAAAAAATTATGTATTCTCGTAAAAAAAAAATTTTTTTATTTTTAATTTGTGACTACTTATGGTATTTTTTTATATGAAATTCTTTCAAAATAACTTTATTACTACATCACACTTCTTAGAAATCACACCAGAACTTTGAGCTTTGTCTGATATTATAGAAAAATCTAAAGTTTTGAGAGTTTCCGCGTCCGAACTTAATAATAAACTTTGAATGCCCATAATATAAAATTCGTAAGATTTTTTCTATTATATTGTCTTATCATAGACTTATTATATGTCTAATAACTAATTACTATACTCCAAAGAGTCACATTTCATCGAAAAACTATGGAAAATCGCACTTTATTCTCTCATAGTAATTATCAAAAGAAGTTTCTTTGCGCGATTCAATTTACAAAACAAGATATAATTTTCAAAATACGCCTAATTATGTGATAACCTAGGATGTAAATGAAACAATACTTATTTTGTTATTAAATTAAAGCGATATTACGTCATATTTCGCAATATATCAGGATATTTCATAAACATTACAAAATAATACCAACCATTTTTTCGCGAGCCGTTTGTTGTTGCCGGTGTTTTCTTTGAAAATTCGTGAAAAACAGCAAATGGACTCTTTCAATTGACTAATAATTATGCCTAAACTACTTAAAAATGGAAATTACTCACTTTTATCCCGTAAACACTGCACTTATATCCACAAAACACTGTACAAAACAAACATTTCGCGGAACTACGCGGCCGCCGCGCGCTGGCCGATCGACACTGCCGTCTGACGTTTATGCTGACTTTTTAATTAGCCGATCGATATTATCGCCGCTGGCCGCCGGATTAAAGATTATTCGGCCATGTATTTCAGCCGTCAGAAAGCATAAAGTACGACGTTTCGAATCGTAAATTGCATTTTTCGCAGCGGCGAGCGCGATATCCCGTATGGGATGTTTTGGATTTTAGGCGGCCGCCATACATATCCCGAAAGGGATGTTAAGTGCCTAGCGGGGTAATTACCCGCTAGGCACTTAACATCCCTTTCGGGATATGTATGGCGGCACAATATCATATCACCTTGCTCTAAGAATATTTTTTATTATATTTCAGGACTGGCACAGGTGGTTATTAAAAAATGCCTCATTCAGTAGTTGATTAGTAAATAAAGAACGGTAACTGAAGGTTACTGTTCTTGATTATACTGGGTGTGTCAATTATGTGTATATAAATGCATTACTAAAAAATAGTAATGCATTTATATACACATAATTGACATACCCTCACATCTCTGATGATATATATTACCTATATGTATACAACCTATATTGAATTACGATGCTTTTTTTTGTATTTAGATTTACTTTATAATTATTTTAGACTACTTTTATTATTTAAGGATTATTTAGATAGTTAATGATTATTTTGTTTGTTTTTTTTAAAAATAATATTATAATAATTTGATAACTCTTTTGTTATTGTATTTTTTTTTTATTATTAAAATAGAAAATATATTTTCATGAAATTATATATATAAAATTTGCAATTAATTTGCACAAAATTGCAATTGGTGTCTCCCTTGGAACAGGCGCTGATGCTAGCTGGGGATACGCAGATTCATGGTTTTTAAATAATTCTGTATTTTCTTGTATTTCGTATTTTCGTGTATTTCTGTATTTCATTTAAATAAATAAAAGAAGGTCAAAACGAGAAATAGAATATTTCTCAAACAAACAGAAGCTGTTTCAGCTTCTGAATTGCGCGTGGAGAGTATATCAGCGGCTTTGATGAAGCCATTTGTAGTAATAAGATTCCTTCGCCCGAAGATGTCTTACTCTTGTTACGGTGATATATTGTCGTATTCGCAAGAAAATGTAAATCCACAATTCGGAGCCAAATACGACAGGCGATTGAAGTACTACATAGCACAAAATAAATGAATATTTATTCCTTCGGTTCATGAACATAATATCATTACAAACGGAGCTGCTATCAAGTTTACCGACCATAGTCGGGCCCACCGTTCTTTATCACACCAATACTATTATTAAACGTCTGGGGGACGAGCAATTGACTCAGAACTAACGACCGGCTATGGTAGGTTCAGGACAGCTCTCTTGCTATATACGAGCATTTCTTTACCATACATTAAATCCCCTTCGAAGATATAGAATTTGACTAGCGGAAATTGCGGTTTTAGATATTATTTCTAGGAACGAGTAGATTGTTTTCCTGACGGGACGAAGGTCTTTAAAGGGTGAAACGGAGTAGTCTGGCAGGCCATGTGCGCTAACTCCACTGCCTGTAGTTGCAGTTTACCTAAACAGCAAAGCCGTACCAGGTGATAACTATTGCGAGATCATGATATTATTTAATTGGAACTCGTGGTCTTTTAAACCGTCTCGACCGAGAGTGATTTCCGGGCCGCTTGGTTGTCAGTGCACAGTATACAGTCTGCTTTATGTATTTACTCTTCAATTTTCCATGCCTGTTCATATTAATGGCATAGGTATACTGTCATACAAGCAGCCTAGAATCTACAACTTTCGAAGCCAGGACAAAAAATGACATTGAAGATTTCCAGCATTTCCCTTTCTAGCATTTAAAATTATTGATTTAAAAAAAAATCACGAATCAGATATACTGAATGTGATTTAGGGAGCGTTAGGCCACTAAGACCCATGCGTTTAGGGTCGGAAAAACTCACGGGTCAACACCTACCCAGCAGCCTCCACGCACAAGTGCAAGCCCGGGTAGGACTTTGTCCTTCGGGCCAGTTTACCCTAGGAGTCAACCTTTAGGCGCTCCTGGACGGTTTTCGCACCGTGTTGCGTCAGCCAATCGATTGTTCTTTCCGACTGACAGCCGAGGGACTCTGGAAACAGTATTGTTTCCTATAGACTGGAAGTAGTTGTTAACCTTACGGAAACTGCTCTTGAAACAACTAATTGGCTCTCCGATCCTGGGTGAAAGCCTTGCAAAGGATGCCGTGATCCGCGATAGATTTGGTATACATCGATCACTGCTACACTAAGAAGAGGATCGCGCAAGCGAATTTGAAGCTGTCGGGAGACCGAATAAATCTGGACATAACTGGTAGCGAGGGCGCTTTGTCTGCCCGCTGGTTCAAGTATCCGATGCCGATCGGTAATGGTTGGTCTCTCGCGGGCTAGTTGGCGGAGCAGGTTTGTCCATCTCATTGCTAAAAGAACGATCACATATCGTTACACCAGCCTGGGGTGACGGGTTCGCCCATTGTAGTCGACCTTGCCCAACTGGGTGTAATTTTATTTGGCGGATAATAAGAACCCTTAAATACAAGACATGTGAACTATTTATTAACTATATCTTCCTTTCCTTTATGTGGCATCAATTTAGAATATATATACATATACCTACAACCGATGCAGACAACACACAAAGACAGATTTTCACACTTTTAGGACTCTTCGGTTTTAAACGTCGAGATTTTTTTTTCACGATATAATCTATTGTCACATAAACTAATTTTATAGTGACACGTTTGAAAAAGTATTCAAGAAAAAAAAAACAACTTTAATTACTCGCACACCTAATCAGCCACATAAATACCGACCACTCGGCCGTTCAGCTTTTTACGGCTTCGTTCGTGTAGCCCTGACCCCTTCTGTATGTGGGGAGGAATTTTTGATGACACGACGGAAATTTCCCCGGCAGATATGACACACACTGCGCACCCGTCCAAAAATCAACTTAGGCTGCGATCCAAAATCAAATGAACAATCGATAGTAACTACGACGCGCCCTGGATGCCAGACGCTTCAGTGAAACCAGTTTTTTAAACCCCAAGTTGCCCCCTCTGCCCCCCCCCCGCCCCTATATACCCAGTTTGCCCCCCCCCTCCGCCCATTGATAAAGTGCTGCATTTAAGCACACATTAAAGGTGTTTCCTCTTATTCAAATTAATGAAAACTACTCTAAATTAGATAAAAAAACTTGGTTTACTTTCTTTTTTGCAGACAAAAACTAATACCATTAGACTCATACATTTCGGATTTTATAAACTCCGACGGCTGCAAAAGCTCCTGCCAGTAGAAACAAAGCTCACCTCGCTCAGCCTTCTTTGCTGCCAATACTGGACTACACAGCCGCCGTTTACCTAGCTGTAAATGAGAGCATCCTAGACAAATTATACTGGTTCCAAAATTGTTGTATCAGGTACACATCTTTGAACTGCGAAAATTTGAGAACGTATCGGAGTTTCGTAAAAGGGTAAAATTTTTGAGAAATCGTAAACGCAGAAAATTGCACATCCTCTCCATTATTACAACCCAACAACTCATTCTTACAACCCAACATTCATCCCTTTAAATAATCATGATCTTTCATTCCGATCAAGTCAGAATAATAACCTAGGCACGAATAACTTACCTAACCATAAGTCTACATTCTACACTCCCTCTTTCGCCGCTCATGCAGCCCGTCTTTGGAATCAGCTCCTATATTATTAAGAGTGATATATCATTTTCCAATTTCAAAATCATTTAAAATCACTACATATGTGAACACAGTTAATCTAAACCGCTATGCCCTTTTTACCATCCTTTTCCTTTTCCAGCAATTTTGTATTTATTTTGCATTCTGAGTATCAATTTTTATTCTTCATACTGTACCGTTTAAAAGTGCACACAAAATGCATTTTCTGTATTCAAGACGAAAATTCTTAGACAGCATTTTCTTATATAAAATTATTCATAACCACATCAACTCTGCACCCCTTTTGGAAAAAATCTTTTTAAAATCCCGCGGTCTTCCTCCTCACGTTCAAAAGATACTTTCTATATTCCCTCTTTTCATTCAAACTACGCAAAAAATACCTTCTTCAGACGCTCTTGCATGTGTTATAATGAAGTTTAGAACGACATAGATATATTCTCAGTGTCATTAATTACTTTTAGGAAACAATTGAGTGATTTGTTGTTGCATTAGTTTTAGTTTACAGCTAATAATTTAGGTACTAGTTCTAAATGAAAATAGTTCGATCCGACTAGAAATTTACATTGTTGTGGCTACATTTACAATTTTGTTAAAATTAATGGTAATGTAGGTCTATTTGTTTAAGTGTATTTGTTAAAACACTGTTTGGACTGTTTTTTACATAAATAAAAAAAATAAAAAGTGTATCTCACAAAATGGTCGGTTGGGTGTAATAAATTGCTTAATCTTCACCAGAATTGAATGTTTGCAAAAAACAATTATTAATGAACATTGATTATAAATCAAAGAATGCCGTTCCTTAAATATAAAATGCCAGATCGAAATACTGAAAAAAAACGAATGTATTATATTATTTTAATAGACGATAAAAGGATGCTGCGTTCAATATTTGCCAAATATAAAATTTAAAAAAGTATGATATGCTTATTTTTATCAAATAAAAGGGTAAAGTCGTTGTTCTAGATTGAGAAGTTTATATTAAGGCTTACATCATTTAAAGAAGGATTTACGATGGAAAATAATAAAATAAGATTAAAATTATGATATTTTAAAGGTTTTTGTTGAATGTGTGAGAGACCACCCCTCACTAGACTCCAATAGTGCGGTGTGAGGTGGTGGTATCAACTTACTAGTTATCTCCGTATTGAAAGGCGGTTTTGAATGAAGTAGAAGGTATTTATTGATTGAAAGTTTGATATTTCCAGTTATAACGCTTCCCGAGTGTACTGATGTGCGACTGCGGTTACGAGGATATATGGATGAGGATTGTATGTGTGCTCCTAGTATCTTGTACTGGGCACGGCTCGAGTCTGTGGGATTGCAGACTGATGCTTCGTGACTGGGAAAGATAAGGAAAGGAAACCAAGGAGCCGGATTCGTTGACGCACCTCGTGGGAGGGGTACCGAATATGCCGTCGCAACCTTGGGGGAAGGTGATCACTCGAGGAATGATACTTTGGTTGTTTTTTTTCGCCGGTTTATATAGGCCAAAAAATGATGCAATCCGAAATATTCCGAGTGAAAGTATTGTTTCATCGTGCTGATTCATCGCTGCACGGGTTAAAATAATAGATGAATTGTGTCAGTGTATTTCACTGGAAATCGATGCATTTGTTGATCGCATATAATGGTACTTAAGGGCCATTACAAATGCATAATCTTGAAAAGAAATATATAGCTTCAGTTAATTTAGAAATTATATTCACCTATATAGCTTAAATAATGCCAGATAATATAGGTAAATTAAATAGAAAATGTTGTTGGTTAAAAAGACACTATAATTTTTGGGGAAACATGAAATATCATGTTTCCCCAAAAATTAAATGGGAAACATGAAATATCATGTTTCCCATTTAATCGAATAAAATATTATTCGATTAAAATCTACTACTAAGTCTAATACGACAAAAGTGCAATAAAAAGGAAATATGACATGCAAAAATTAAATCATATTAGAAATTATCCGTAAAAAGTGTATTTTGGAGCAAAAATAGAAATTTGTGATTTCGCCAACGTATAATAATGTAAACCATCTCTGAGGAGCATCTCTTTATCACCTTAAAATATTAAGCATTTGACCTCGAACGCCGCCCTAAAGTTGCCGATACGTAATACGAATATATTATTATTATAAACTCAATTATTCCCGTAGCAACTAGAATCAAACTGGCAGACCTTTTGAAATTCTGTAGAGCCACTGGCGCCGATGTGTCTCAAGGGTGTGATCAAATTCAGGTTCAATTACACAAGTGTTCTGAATTATGGATTTACAGGCGCGCTGGCGTATGGCAGAGACAAACGGCTCGAGATAGATAAATTGTGGTGCTTTATCTATTAAGCTCACATTAAAAATCATGTTGGAGAAAATTATAATGAAATAAAAATAATTTATAAAAAATAAAATAATAATAACAAGACACAATAAAATTCAAATGATAGTTAGATAGTCAGTAATTAGAGAATACGTTAATAAATATTAAAAACACATTTTTAAATACAAGATTTTCTTAAAATGTTCGGTCCCGACCAGTCCTGTTGACCGTTGAGGTGTTATCTCGTCGGGAGCCAACCCTGAGCGCAGCAGCTATGTCATGTTGAAGCTTAGAACGAGCTATCATAATCAAATGCGTATTAAAAAAAAACCTTTCTGTGCTGTTGGCCGTTGAGGAGTCCCCTTGTCGGGAGCCAACCATGGGCTCAGCCGCTATGTCATGATTAAAGTTATAACGGCTATCATAATTCAATGCGTATACAATATTTCGTGACTGTGCTGTTGACCGTTGAGAAGTCCTTTCTTCGAGAGCCAACCATGGGCTCAGCAGCCATGTCATGATAAAAATTATAGCTGGCTATAATAATTGAATGCGTATACAAAATTTCGTGTCTGTTATGTTGACCGTTGAGGAGTCCCCTCGCAGGGAGCCAATGCTGGTGCAGAATCAGGTCATGTTTACCATAAAAATGCATTGTTATCGGAATTGCACCACCATGTAAAATTTCAACTTTATAAGGTACGAGGAAGTGGTTCAAATTCTGCTTACAATATTTGACCTAAACAAACATACTGACAAACATTGCAGGATAAATAACAGCTAGTAAATATAGCATAGGAGCAATAATTTAAAAAGGGTATTAGAAAATCAGGTTGAATTATCAGGTAGCTAGTCAATAAATAATAGAGATAAAGTTTACTGCGGCCTTTCAAGGTCTTCCCTATTCGAAAAGTACAACGGATGTTAGCTGAGCCAACAGCTCGGCCGACCAAGTCAAAGTGGATAACCCGCCCCCCCCCCCCCACCTCTCATCTCAGCCCACATTATCGGCATCATTTTACAATTGACCAGTGAACGTTATCCTGACTCCTCAGTACCGCGAAGACCTAGAGTACTTCTCCGTGCGGCGGTTCTAATACTTGTCTGTTCCAGAGAGCCACAGACGTTTTTCTCCACCGGGCAGACCTGATCTGATGTTACAAAATGTTATTGATTCTAGATTATACTTCTATTGGTTTCAATAATAAACTATGCAAAGAGGTCATCTCATCTCGAAAGCAAGACCTCATTAATAGATTATTCCCTTCGTAAGGCACTTGTGTCCTGGAACCCTCGTTGAATATACCTCATATTCTGATGGCTTGGCAAAGTTCGAAATGCTGAGTCTTCAGCAGCGACGTAAAGTGACTGATATGACGTTCTTCCACAATATACTTTCGCATCATATCGACAGCACACAAATTCTAAGCAAAATAGCCTTAAATGTCCCATCGCGCCGAACTCGTCACCCAAGGGTATTCAATGTACCCAGACTCCATACAAATCAAGCAAGGAATTCAACTCTGCATCGAATTATGGAAGCCTACGATGAATCGTTTCAGGAACTAGTCATATTTTCAATTAGCAAAAACGAGTTTATCAGAGCGGTAATAGACCAAACCATAAAAGCTTGAACAGATACATACCTGTGTAGAATCACACACTCTCATATATACACAACTATGACACATACACGTAGATGTACTTACACACACCCATTAAACACACATCACAATCACACATATAAACACACTCATCCTACTCTATCATACACACTCACAAATCGAGAGAACATGATTATATAACATAATATATAAATATTATTACACAACATCACGCACATAAAGTGTATATTATCAGGAGACTATTTTGACCGTAATATTGTAATTATTATTTATTTTAAGACCCTAGCGGTGTTTTTCTCTTTTGATGGAATAAAATAAAATAAAAAAATATACCGTCAAAATATATGATTTAAGCATACACGTGGGGAAATGCCCCAAACAATAAAAGAATCTTCCTTTTTCAAAAAAGAGCACTGCGCAGCATGTATCAGGTAACTCCCAGGACCTCATGAAGAGAATACTTCAGTAAGGCAAAGATAATGACCATGTATTCGGCGTTCATATACCAGTGCTTAATGTATGCCAGAAAGCACCTAACAGAAACTGCAACTAGAGCGGACATTCACTCTCGCCATACACGCGATAACTCCCTTTTATGCGTGCCCCGAACAAGACTGGCAAAAGTAAAAAAGATCTACTTATACCTTAGCATTAAATTCTACAATTTACTTCCTATTACTATCAAACACCTGGAGGACATACAATTTAAAAGAAAAACATTAAAGAGATGCTGATAGGCCACCCTTTCTATATATAATCTGACCGAATTCGAGGGCCATGACTTTGCAAATATTTTACCAATTTGAATAATAATTAAATTTGTACATTTAGTATTTAAATATAAGATTTAGCTTGAGTTTGATTATTTAACACTTTATGTACCACTTCGGATGTTACCATATACAGTTTTTAGTACGTATATGTATATTCGAATTATTGACTATTTCAATTGTTAGGTTCTTGCTTTGATTATTTAACTTTTTAAGTGACTATTTTAATTATTGTGTTGAGTGGCTTTTATTAGGTAGCCATTAAAATTATTATCTATCTTAATAAGCCTTTTTATTTGTTTTGTAATAAGATTTTACGACGAATAACTTTTAGTAAGTTAAAAAAGTTTCTTAGATACATTGTTTTTGATATTATATAATATGTATGTTGAGTAAAGATTAAATTAGTAATGCGACTTACTACTTAAAACACAAATATTTTGACACGTCAAGAGTAGTTTTTAGCCGCCAATTGGACACGGCCTAAATGTAATGTAATGTAACGTCGGTACAAACAAAATTTTCAAATAAGGTATTATTTTAAATCCTAAATTAAAATGTGTAAAAGATGCAATATTTTGTAAATTTTGCAAACGTTACTGTCTTATTTCTACTGATTTAACTGTACCTAATTTTTAACTTGTGACTAATATGCGAACCTTAAAAAAGAAATAAAGAAATAGTCACTTTATCCAACAATGCGATTAAAACTTCTTTAGATAACCACTTACTTTATTTATAAAAGACAAATCACTTATGGAATGACACATCATACTTTGGCAGGACACGGTCTTCCACTTTGATCAAGCCAGGATGACATACTCGCCGTTCCGTTACATCACTCTTCTGTTTACACGTACTCTTTTACGGTCCATTCTCTTCGTTAACGTAATTATCTCCCACACTCTGCCCGGCATGTACCTTCATTGCTCACTTCTACAAAGTTTTTGAAGAAAAAATTGCTTTCACAGAGTAACTAACCAAATGTCAACCTTAACCTCTCCTTTATTTTCTATAGAAAAAATATCCTTCATTGGCAAAAATAGCAAAATTTGCTATATTTTAAACCTATTTATTGGTGTGTATTTATTTTTTGTATTAGTTTATTTAAATTTAATTTCATTAAATCTATGTGTACTGTATGTACTGTACGATGACAATTAGAATTAGGCTATGAAATGGACGACTGTAAAATGTCCGCCATTAGTGCATATTATGTTTCAAAACCAGTGTAGTATCCTCATTTAATGTTGTTTTTAGCACAAAAAAATATTCTATTCTATTCTATGCTTGTTATGTGATATCATTAATAACGGGAAAACGTGCGGAGGATTCTCGGACAAGGAGGCTTCTCGAGCAATCCCGTAAAAGCTATCTTTTTAAGTTATCTACCACGGTGACAACTCACTCCATCTATAAGGCTCAGACAGTGCTCGACAGGAGCAGGGCTAAAGTAAGATTTATTCGCTTTTAAATTAGTAATTCCAAGTAATTCTTATTTTATTTTTTTTTGTTTATTTTACTGAGTAGGTATCTATCTATCTATTTACTATTATTATAATTTCGATTTTTATGTATTTACTCGATAATTTTATGATTATAATTTCAAATACTTCTTGATGATATTTTAATTTATTTTTTTAACATGTTTAATTTTTAAGTTTAGTTGTTAATTTTTAACTTTTTTTGTGTGCACAGGTAAAATATTTCCTGGTACACCTGCCTTAGTACAGGCCTAGGCCTAGTTAGGCGGTGTTGACGCAGTGACCAAGATACTGCAGTGTGCTCTATTTTTCGCTACTGGTCCAAACACATTTTTTTTGTAATGCTGCAGTAAATTATATTTTGTGCTTTACCTTTAAAAAATAAAAATAAAAAAATAAAAAATAAACGTCTATTTTTCAAATTGAGTAAGGCTGAGAAGAATAATTTATTTTGCTTTTATTGAAAGGCAAATACAACTGGAGAAATATTGTTACGACTAAATTTAGACGGTAACGGAAGTTAAAGGTAGATTAGATAGCTAGAGTGGCAATATAAGTGAAGGTAGCTAGATGAGCGTAAATGAGTAGCTTTATTGAAATATTTTAAAAACAATCATGAAACAAGCATAAGACATATTTCCTTTAAGAAATAATAAAATAAAATGAAGTACAATACTGCAAATAAACAAAAATAAAAATGACATGCAAAAATATACAGCAATTTTAACAGGCAATTCTGAAACAGCCGTTTAAAATCGTAATAATTAAGATAATATAAACGATTTAATCATAAGAATAGGCGATCTTATTGCTTACAGGCAAAAAGAGACTTAATATTTTACGCGGGAAGGAGAGGTCTATCGGGCATATACGATCCTTCAGTGACAAGATGTGGGGGTTTGAAATCGGAGACTATCGGTGTTGTTTCGGCGATGTTGCAGCTGCCGTTGTCTAGGGTAGAATGAAAGAGCTGTCAATCCGTTGTTCCGCGGCTGCATACCGCTGCCGCCACTGCGTTGATTATTACGGGGCTCGGCGAGCGCGAATTTTAAAAATCCGTTGCTCATACAACACTATATAACTGTATCCTGTTTTAAGTCCTTGCGTTCGGCGATCGGCTCTGGGAACATATTAAAAAGAAGATTTCAAGTAGAAGAGAGTTTGTAAAAATCGTCTCAATTGAAGTTCGGGGTTCTTCTTACTTCAATGTCTTCCCGGATCATGAGAGGAAATTAGAATTATTCTTTGGATGAAACAATAGGATTTTGAAACTGTAGCCAGTGGTTACTTCCGCTATCCAATATATGTTCGCAGATCGCCGATTTTTCTCTCTAAACGATTTAACAGCTTTGATGTGTTCTATCAATTGAGTGGCTATGGGCCGTTTCGTTGGTCGAACGTAGGCTAAACCACAGATGCATTTGACTTTATACACACCCGGGGTTTGCAGTGGTATTACATCCATTACAGGCCTCCAAAATCGATCTATATTTTGGGTCGGTTTGATGATCGTTTTTATATCGATTTTGCTTAGCATCTCACTTATTCGATCTGTTACGCCCTTGATGTATGGTAAGAATGATCTTGATCTGCTCGGTTTCTGAATTTCGTCTGTATTGAATCGTGTATGGTAAGAATGCTCTTCATCTGCTCGGTTTCTGAATTTCGTCTGTATTGAATCGTGTGCGTGTCTCGTGGTATTTTTCGTATTCATTTCTCCTAAGGACATCATTGATATGTTTCATTTCCTGCGGAAAATGCTCAGCGTCGCACAGAAGTTCAGCCTCGTCATGTTAAATTAGTTTTTTATCTTATTTATAACATTTGGTGATATGAGAAATAAAGACCTAAAGACCTCGGTATATGAGAAAGGTCTTATATCTGACATATCGTTTGAATATATCTATTTTTATTCTTGTTACTGCCTCTACTATATAGATATACGTGACGCACTGTGGATTTCAAACGACCGACACAGTTTCTAAATGACTTCTCACACTGCCGCATGAATTATATAACTATTTCAGAGTGTCAGTAAATTGGAAATCTGTCGAACATTTAATTTTAATTTGTTTTCGTAATTTGTATGCCTTAGTGATGGATTTCATGTATGTATGCATGGATTTTATAATTGCAAATATTATTGCGTATTCACTGTTAGAGGAAATATACAAGGAAGTAATTGATAAATATATACCCTCTTTCAGACGAAAAATTTGTCTAAACCATATTAACCCCTCAAATGTGAGGCGTCCCTTAAGGGATGCATTGGTAAAATGTATACAAAATGTATATAAATTTATATAAATGTAAATATAAATGTAAATGTGCGCCGCTTTATAGTAATCCGCTCTATAGTAATGCTATAGCTCTATAGTAAACCCCGCTCTATGTAAATGTAAATGTAAATATAAATTTATATACATTTTGCCGTAGGCAACCCGAGCTAATCGCCATTCATTTGAGGGGTTAATTTAAACAGCCTAATAATATTTTGTTTTTTATTAAGTAACGATGTTTATTTTAAATTCCAATCACCTGTCTATTTTGTTATGACCAATGGCAAAATATCCAGTTGACTTAATCGCCCCACGTTATATTGCAAAATCCTATCAGGAATCACAAGCGCAATATCAATTCAATCCAATTTTTCTGTCTGTTATGAAATCGTTTCAATTGGACATTTCCCCTTGCCGTGTACTGCGCTTTGTGAACGTTTCCCGTTATTTTTTTATCAGAATCGGATTTGTTACGATTTTATTACTTGATATCTAAAACAGTAGGGAAAAGCGGCATACGAGAAACTACAGGTATCATTCCTAGAGGAAGATAAAAAAGGCAGACGAACTAAGGCCCACAGTATAATTCAACAAGTAAATATATTTAACAAAATAAAAAAACACGACTGCTGTCACAAAAAGTGAAGTGTTGTATAAAAACATAACTATCATGATAGTTGTCATAGTTGTAATATTATATTCAATATTACCTACATACAAATAATCAAAATATACTAATGTGATTTAAGAGTCAGGGAGAATAATATATAAATATAGAAATGCAAATTCTATGTAACAATAATCAAAGAAAATTTATTTTATTATCAATCCAGCAATATGCCTTTGTATTTTAAAAAAAAAAAAATAGATGTATAATAAATTATATGAAAATTAGAATGTCAGCTATCATAATACCATTATGTTTAAAACTTTACACATTTCGTTAATCATCAACATGGAAAATAAACTCAGAATTTTCAAGCTCCCTTATACCATAAATTGGGTTTCTTACCAAATTATTCATAATTATCTTTTTTAATTGGTCCTCTCCAAGGATTTTTATTTGCTCTGGAATCATATTATTATTATATTGTAGGTGTGTGTCTTGTTATTGCATTCGATCGACAGCATTGAAAATCCAATTCCGTTAATTTTATCCCAACGGAAAATAGTGACCCAGCCGGGGATCGAACCTGGGACCTTACAATGTAAGATCAGGCGACCTAACCACTATGCCACCGGGCCATGTACAATATGTGATTTAGTACATGAAAAGGAAATAAATATTAATTTTGGTGATAGTTTCAAATTCAAATTCAAATTCAAAATTCTTTATTTATCTATAATATTACATATATTTTTAAAATTCAAAGCCATCTTAACTAGGCCTCGCCTGTAATAAGGTAGGCTTAATATAAAAGAAGGTAGAGTGTGTTTCGTAACTTGCTGTATTATCTTTGTATATTATTAAGTTACATTTAAGAAGATAGATATGTCTCCAAAATAATAAAGCGTAATAATATTAAAATTAGGTATATACGAGTACATATAAATATACACGTATCTTTAGTTTAAATCTTAATTTAAATCGTAAATTAAAGTTATCTTTAATTCAAATCTTATAGTTCCTATAAGAACAATAATCTTGATTAAAAATTTTTAAAAATTTAATTCAGGAACGGTCGCTATCTAGGCTTAAAATATTTGGCCTAGTCGCTGTCTAGACTTTTTGCCTAGTCGCTGATCTAGGCAAAAAGTACAACCTAAAATAGATGCCATTATGCCAAAGAAGCGGATGTGCGATAGCGGTGGCGTTTTCGTCTCCACCTGGCGGAAACTCCCTCCAATGAAACTACATATTTATTCAGTTTCATGCGAGAATTCGCTCCATGTTTGTTTTGCTCTCCTAGTCTGCTCTCATTGTCGCTTTATGTGAAACGCCTTATATTTGCGACGACTGTACTGATTCGTATTTAGCAACGTATGTATGTGAAAATCGGGATTTCGTTACGACAATAAGATAAAAGACGAATGGGCGTTTAAGGGGAGAGCATAGTATAGACGGCCGAACGTGTTTTTCATGTATTTTTTTTACATAAACTTGATATATATTCATGAATATTTTAATTCTAAAATAGCTGATAGTCTCAGATTGCTGTAAGTGTAAAAAACTTACTACTTTTATTTAAAGAAAACTTTAAACGCGTTTTCTCTAAACCATATTTTCAGTTTGCGCCGGTGATAAAAAAAACTACTTGACCGATCAACTTGTTCCCAAAAAAAGTTGAAAGATTATTATTTGTCTTTTAATTGAAAAAAAATATTAATGTATTTTTTTTTACTAGTTTAACAAAAAAAATGGGTGAAAATCGATTTTATTTCTTTAATTCTTCGAAAATTTATAGAAATGATAACTTTTAGATATTTTTTTTGCTCATTCACAAAACACATATGTAAAAATTATTACTTTTTTTGTTTCAGACAAAATTACGCTCGCTATTACTGGCGCAAGCAAATACTTTACATTACATTACATTTTCGTCGTGTCCAATTGACGGCTAAAGACCGCTCTTGGACGTATCAAAATAATTGGGTTATGTAGTAAGTTTCGCTACTACTCTTTACTGAACATACATAGTTAGTCAAGAATTAACTACTAGATTGTCAAACTATAAATATAAATAATCAAAATAGAAGCTTAATATTTGAAGTAGTTAGTGATTCGAAAAGATACGTAGTAAAATTATTTATCGTAATATTCAAATTGTCAGTAAAATGTTAAATAATCAAATTAAATCTACGTTATGCATTTTAAACTAAAAGTACAGATATAAGACCATACAAAATAATCAGACAATAAGGCTCTACTTTTTTAAGTAATTTAAATGGGCACAATATTTGAAAAATCGTGGCCCTCAAATTCGGCCAAATTATAGAAATTACTGTCATTTCTGCAACGGTAGAAACATTTGCAATTCGATATTTTCGATAAAAATAAATTCGATAAAAAGTTTTTTTTACTAATAAAAAAATCTATTTTTATCTTTCAAGTGTTAATTAAACTTTTTAAAAGATTCATGCTCAGATTTCTACTTTATTTTTATTTTTTTTTTAGATATACATTTTTTATGGCTGTTAAAACCAGGCTCTCCAACCGATACTTTGAGTTCCCCCCGGGTCATAGACTCTAAGTTTATTATTTTTTGTTGATGTGTATTGCAAAGATATTAAATAAGGGAATATTCAAATGTCAAAGTTCTATATTTTTTTATAATATCTCGATTTACAGCATTCTAATGGTCCATAGAGCATGCATATCTTATGCTAAGTCCAACAACATGTTTATTTATATAATCTAGAATTATACCGGTTGTTAGGAACAAAAAAAACTTTATACGTGTATAGTAGTTATATCATGGTATAATTTGTATGCAGAGTGTATATCCGAATTGAAATAAAAAATATTCAAATAGTCAAAAAAATATTGTTGATTTCGACAATATCAGTTTAAAATATTTCAATTGTAATATTTAGTTTTACACCACTTTTCCAGTACACACTCCCTTTCTATTAGTAATACTCAAAATTACCAAAATTTTTAATCTTATAAAAAGCGCCGATCCAGGCCGCATATTTTTGGATAGACGTGTCCTAATCTGGCCCAGACACATTAACCCCTCAGGCCCCGATTGGCCGATATCGACCATAATACGATTTAGCGTGACGGCCCCTTTTTAATTTTATTTTATTTTAATTTGTTTTATTTTATTATGTTTATTTTATTATGTAATATGTTTCATTTTATTTATGGGTACAGTGGTTTGGCAGTAATTAATATTTTGGTGAGACAGTGTCGTAATTCAATAATTTTACTAATTTTTACCAAATTTTTTTGAGACAGCAACTTATCAATCGGCTGAGGGGCCGAGGCCTGAAGGGTTAAATAACTTACTTACTGTATCCCGGTATTCTAGGGCCAAAATACTAATTGATCTGAAAGTATCAGCTTTTCCAAAATACTTTTTGTCGCCGGCTTTCCAACTAAAAGAATCGATGTGTGAGCGTGACAATATGATATAGCGCGCCTCTCCAACATTTTCGAGTATTTGCGACATCTATATTTCTTTGATGTAATCAGTCGATGTCAAATGGTAATAGATGTCAATAATAATCGAATGTTATTATTGTTAGCATTGCTTAAATTATTGGGTTTTTTATAGTCAATCAGTCCTTATCAATGTTATTAAAGATGGCCAAATAAATTGCTAAAAATTTCGACGTCAACGCTACCAGCACCATCTGCATGTCGACGTATAAAAATGGGCAATCTAATACACTACATAAACAATGGTAATAGGTTAACATCGAATGCTGGCACAATTCAGCTATTATTTTGTGGCTTTCACTGGAAATCGATGCATTTGTTGATAGTATGTAATGGACTTAAGGTCCGTTACACTGGTTTACCGCTTCGCACATCCCGCAGCAGGCTATTTCCCTTTCGCGTGAATTTTAATACTTCTCTGTGCCGAAATATGTACACACAAAGAAGAATGGTAATCAACCTCCTTTGAAACGAGACTCGGGAGCTCCCTATGTACCTCTGTTCCGTTGAAATCACACAAAACTAAATCTATTAATTTACATATATGAATGACTATACTATTTATTTTCCGTAATTTTAATTGAATAAATACGAGCAGGCAGGCAAGTTTTAAAGAAAACATTTAGAAAAAGTTTTTTTTGTAAATTTAAACAATTTGACTGTTAAATAAAAGTTTGACAAACATTGAGCGAAATCGTTAACAATAAATTAAAGAAATTGTTATCACTATTTTTTTCTCGGTGGAAAATATACCACTCATACGTAGACGATTTTAGTAAAATAGGAGATAGTCAGATTACATGTGAGGGATACGCGATGATTCTCTCCCAATGCCGTTCCTCAGAGCCAGTAGCGAGTCTCCTTCGCGTCTTCGATCCACCCTGTCTGCGCGATATACTACAATAGCAGTCGGACAATAATCCGCTGTCGGACACCGTGTCTTATAGCCCAGTTTCGGCAAGGACCAATTCAAAAAATCCTTAAACGATTCTTTCTGGCAAAATTCCTTAATTTTTGTAATGAGTCCTCTGATGTTTTGATAGTAAATATCGGCATCAATACTAGATCGGAGCGCCTGTAGTCAACTACTCTCCGCCAGTCAACCTTAAGCACAAAATAGATGGCTTTAACTTTCGATCCCTAAGGGCACATCGCTCCATTCAAAATTTTTTTCAAAATCAGAAGGTCCAAAAAGTTCCAAGAAAGTCATATATCATATTTTGCCTTTGTTATAATGTTAGTAAATATTCGTTTAACCTGTCGTGTTAAAGTTGTTTGGATCCAGCTATTGTTCTTATTTATATTTCTTCCCATGAAAATGAATAAAGTACAGTGTCTTGTCTATATAAGTCGTCAATATACATAACACCGCTTTTCTTTTCTGTATTCACACCAGAATTCCGGGGATTATTTTAAGCCACGAAGGCTCTAAAAATTGTCAAGTAAATATTTTCTCGATTCGCCTCCATAAGACAATATAGCGCAGCCTGCGCTGGCGTTCAGTGAGAGTTGATTATGCTGATGTGGTTTACTTTTGCCCGTTCTCGTCCGAAGTCGGGCGAAGTCGCCCTCCAATGCAGTCGCTCGAAGGCTAATTAAGTAGCGTGATCGTTTTGGTAGTTTAAGTAGGTTACTACGGGTTGATTATTATAACTTGAGGAGGTCAAATGTAGTAGCACATCATAATTTCATTTTAACTTGATTTGATTAAAAAATATATTTTTAGTTTGGAATTTAACTTGATTTGATTAAATTTTTTTAATTTTTGTATGTATTTTTTAATCATTTGTATTGGTGTTCTCCTTAGAACAGGCTCTGCCTAGGAGCAACACAATCAATGTTAAGTGCTAACGGTGTAATTTTTTTGTGGAGCAATAAAATAAAATAAAAAAAATAAATAAAAAACATAATTATAATAGATATTATATCGTCGATCTCTATGTGAGACCTCTTTTGAGCCAAAATTCGAATTAGTATTTTTCCTTGTCCTTGGTATAAAACCACGATCCGGATCGTTCCGTCCATATCTCGAGGGCTCAAATTGCTAGTTTTCATGTCATTTTCGTCGCGGTGGCATATCGTAGGCATGATTTGATGACTTTATTCGGTGATAGAGTGACTATATGCCTAAATAGGTGGCAGGCGTAAGGAACTACAAATTGTGGCAACGGAAGAAAATAAATGGATACTGTCTCGTTTTATCAATGTGTGATGCGAGGGAGATAATAACATACCGTCACCAATCAATGCTCCGTCTGTTTTGATACACTGCCCAACAAAAAAGAGTGTAATGTGTTCAGGGTTCATCTATTTATTTTTTTGTTTTCTTTATTCCACCACAACTTCTAAATGCTTGAATCGATTTAGAAGTATGTGATATTGTTTTAGACATGTGTGGCTATAATGGAGCACCCACGTCATTTTTATTATTTATTTATTAATTTCAAATAGTATTCAAGGGCATTACAGATTAATCCAATTCGCCCTAAACCGTCATGTCAACCCCAAACGTCATGGAACTGTGGACAAAAGTTAGGAAACTCACGTATGTTTTTAAAGACCTTAGAGGCATTATAAATAGGCTACAAAGGAATTTACCGCGTCATGTTTGTAGCACCCAACGTTTCGGCAACGTTGCAGACAGATCTCTTTGCATTTTATCTTGTATTTCCTCTTTTTACATTATTCTTGTGTTTTTATGTTTATTGTTTATTTACGATAAAAAAATGTTTGTTTGCTAATCTGTATGTATGTTTGCTAATCTGTATCTGAATTTTATACTAGTATACTAATAAAATGAATATGAATATGAATATAAAATCGTACGTTTTGTTCATTACGAATATTAATCTTAAACGGAACTGATAGAGAAAGTTTATTTTATTAATAAACACGCATATCAAATTTTATTATTATCCCCTTCAACAAACACACACCCTTATCTATAACATACTATAGATAAGGGTGTGTGTTGTACTATAGACAAGGCTCTGTATCTAATCTCTTCTGTATCTAAGAATAAGAATAAGAAAAATTTATTTTCATAAACCCGATCTGGGTATAGAAATTACTTTACAAAAAATTATTATATATATAATAACATTACGAAATTACAACAAATAGTATTTCTACAAATGAAATTACATTTTAAATTATAAAAAAAAGTGTATAAAAAGTTCTGCGATCTAAGCTAACAGTGTATAAAAAAGTGTATAAAAGTTCTGCGATCCAAGCAAAGCATTCGACTGTATAAACATCAATACCCTGGTAGACAAGCTAAACCATCATGGAATTAGAGGAGCGGCCAATTCACTCATTAAATCGTACCCACAAAACAGGCAGCAAGTGGTGGAGATTAAAATAATTGATGGAATTGAGGAAAAGGCTGAGCGATCGAGTTGTGAAATAGTAAACACCGGTGTGCCTCACGGCTCAACATTAGGACCTCTCCTCTTCAAACTCTATTGTAACGATTTAGCCACCAACATAACATGTGCCAAGACTGTCCAACTCGCAGACGACACCACGCGCATTCTTGAAAGTGACTATAGAGCAAAAATGGAGGATCCAACAAGCGAAACACTTTTTGAAGTCAATGACTAGTTTAGAGTGAACCCGATGTCGCCAATTTAAGCAAAGAGGGATAAGATACAGAAGAGATTAGATACCTACAGATAGAGGAGGGAACCCCGTGGTACGTCTGAAACGAGACAATGGAACGCGAATTTAGCGAAACAGAGTCCGCGAAAGAATGCGTGAAGCGCCATGTACCCAAGAGGTGACACCTCGATGCACGAGCACGTCATTGAGCTCGCTCCGCTGCACACAAGGCCGTCAGAAGTCCGAAAGCCGTACCCCCGCCGGCTGTTAGATTAGCCGACGGCCAACAGTCGCAGCATATCAGTTATTTGCCGCAGATGCCATATACGTAGGACACACAGCCCTGCGATGAAACTCGTAGAAATCCGGGCTAATGGGCCCGGCTTACGTGATGCCCTGCTAAGGGGCAATTGCCCAGCTGAAGAAGTTACGGGCCCTCTACAAGCTCCATCGGCTGACTTACAAAATCATATAGGTATTATTAAACTATTCACAGAAGCAGTATCTCAGATGCGCGACATTGCCATCTCTTGTTGACTGCCAATAACTGAATGACTAAACTCGTTGTCAAGAGCAACCTCGCCAAAACCAAACTTCTCTAAAAATGCAAATCTCTAAGCTTGTAGAACTAGAAGCTACTATGTCGAAGAACTTGAAAATATATTTAAGAAGTTTTGAGTCGATCGTGTCACTGGTATCATAATATTACCTATCACTGGTGTAATATTGAACGATTCTTAAATACAAAAAAAAACCCATTCCTGTAAATTCGTCTATCTTATTTATAATGGTGTTTGGCTGTATCGTAAAATAATGTCTAATTTCAGTATCAGCTACATTAACTTTTATATGGGTACGATATTTCTTATTTTCTAATATTGAATGCTTAGTTTTATTACATATCGACTAATTCCGGTTTCATTACGATTTCGTTTAAGAATATCTCGATGTAATTATGAGGTCACACTGAAGCTTACCTGTAAGGCTGCGTTAAGGAGGGGTAAATCCGATTATACCTGCGGCTTCTGAGGAGAAATTTAATTTGAATTTAATGGTGTCGTCAAATTGATTTTGCGGCTGTGAAAGGGAATTTCCCACTATATTGTCAGTTCTTTTTTATTCGGCTTCTAATAGTTTCGTGAAGCTTGGGCCTGTCTGTGTTTTTTTAGGTTGACTCAACTCACGGTTAAACTTCCATCCGGTAGCCTCCTCGCACAGGTACTAACCTAGTAGTACCGATGAGAACTCTGTTTGCGACTGTTACCTACATTCGTAGATAGTTGAGATCGGTGGTTCCGATCCGGGGAAGCAGCTCAAGCGGAACTGGGTGATTTGCGCACAGTGTAATATCAGCCAATCGTTTGCGCAATTCGGCGAATACCCGGGGGTGGGGGGGGGGGGGGGGGGGGGACGTACGTTTCCTGAGAAGCGGAGTAGTTGTTTACCTGGCGTCATCTATCCTGAGAAACTTGGCCACCCGATCCCGTGTGAGCGTGTCGGGCAAAGGGCGCTCGGTCCGCAATAAATTCGAACTTGAGTTACCGCGATAATGCGTTGGACTCTTACGGGCTTTTGGTGTAGTTTGACTGTGGATTGTGTTGTCTACAAAGGCTTTACATTCACTCCATGGGAGACATTATAGCATAATGTCGTTATGACTCCCTGGGTGGCGAGTTCGCCTGTCGTAATATTCGCCCGTATTAATTGATGCACACCAGTTCACTTTTATACCTGCTGCATTATAATTATTATGCATTGTTGATTTCGCAGGTAGATAGAACGACTAATCGTTAAAACGTCCTGTGGTGACGGGCTCGCCCGTTGTAGTTGACAACTCAAAATGTTTATTTCGCGAATGGTTTTATGCAGCTTGGGCCACAAGATCCATTTTGTTCTCGGTTCGGTTCAACTCACGATTCAGTATTTTTTATTTTTATTTAACACAAAATTACGTAAATTACTACTTAAATTTCATAAATTACTACTTAGTTTTAAGTAGTAGTTTTAATTACTTAAACGAATTAGTGGAAGTTACTAGTCTTAATCTAATTATCCTTAAAACTACCCTGATATGATTTGATACATTTGCATAAAACACCTTCCATAGGTATATTGACATGATTTCTTGAATACATTCTCACACACATTACAAATTAACATCTTATACGAGTAATTAGTGAATCCCAATATCATGCATATTGTTTTAGATACTGTCGTATTTCTGCCATATGTTTACCTGCGATACATAAACCACGTTGAGCTCGAAAGCAGAAGCTACCTGGCATTGTGCCAAGACTGAAACCGCAGCAATCCCTGTAATTTGCACGAAGCGACGGATTCAGTTGTTACTAATTGGTGATAGATTTATTCAAACACTCCACGTCGTCGCTCGAATATCGCTTTGAAAGATACGAAATCATAATATTATGTGTATCTATATAGATACTCTTATAATAATAAGCGTATCTAAATAGAGACACATACTATTCTGTATCTTATTCTGTATCCTGTAATGTATCTATGCATATAAGCCACACAAATTTAAATATAGAGCAAACAATTATACAGCCTATTATAATCAAGGCAAATGCAATAAAGCACTGGAATAAGCACTTGACGATAAAGGCACTACAACAGTTTTTCACTCTTGGAATTGAAATTATGAAAATTGGCTGATTTTTATATATTTTATATCAGACAGATTTATATAGATGGTGAAAAATTTGAATATACGACGCGATCTATATTATACTAATCGCTGTCGAAGTTCTGGGGATTTGCGTTATTGCCTAACCAGAAATGTTCAACAAGCTGAGGGAATGTATTAATGATATTTAACCCGGCGTGAGTGAGGTCAGGTATATCATACCTGAGAAATATTTCAACGCAGATTTTTTATTGTTAGAGACCAACGGCAGAAACCAACGCCTTACGGCAAGGCACCGGGAAAGGCACCCAGCGGGCAGCGTCGCCCCTTGACTACCAGTTTAAAAGGATAACTCCGTCTGGAATTAATCATCAGGATACCTCCTTCCTCCAGGCTGGTTACGGGTTAGAAATCGCTTGCGCTGTCCTCTCCCTTACGTAGCGGTGATACGGTACCTACCGATTCTATCGCGAACCACGGTATCCTCTGCACGACTCTTCACCTGGTATCGTGTAACCGAATGGTCGTTTCAAGATCAGCTGCCGCAAGGTTAGCAACTATCCCCCGCTCTATAGGAAGCCATACTGTTTCACTCCCTCGTCGGAATGTACGATCGATTGGCTGACGCCGAACGGTGCGTAAACCGTCCAAGAGCGCCCTAACGTTGACTCCTAGAGGAAACTGGCCCGCAGGCCGGAGTCCTACCGGGGCTCGCACTTTTGCGTGGAGGCTGCCGGATGGCTGTTGGCCCGTGTGTTTGGCCGATCCTACACATTAGTCTTAATGGCCAAATGGCAACAGGGCCCATTAGCTCCCGCGACTGACAGAACATATCAAAGCTGTTAAAAACGTTCAGTGTGAAAAATCTGCGATCTGCGAACATATATTGAATAGTGAAGTAACCACTGGATATAGTATCAACATCCCATTGTGCTATCCAAGAACAGTTTTACTTTCCCCCATTTACCCGGGAAGCCATTGAAATAAGGCGAACCCCGAATTTAAATAGAGACGACGGTTACATACTCCCGTTTGCGTAGAACCCTATTATTAAAATGTTCTAACCGCCGAACGTCAAACGCAAGGACGTAAGACAGGATACAGTGAGTAACGTGTGCAAGACGGATTTTCGAAATTCGCGCGCTCCGAGCCCGGCCCTCCACCACAGTTATAACCTAAGCAGTGATGGCATCGGTATGCGGCTTACCCGCGGAACACCGGATTGACAGCTCTTTCAGTCTACCCTAGACAACAGCAACTGCAACGTCGCCGAAACGTCAAGTGCTACAAGCTTAACGATGTAGATTCGTTTCTATCATATTTATAATGTCAAAAAACCGCGATAGTCTTCGATTTTATATTAGCTCCCAAGACTACAAAACAATTTAAGCGAGTATAATTTAGAGCAGGTGATGTTGGAAATTGCAATAACAACATTTATTTCTACTTCGTAAAAACACAAAACTGCTGATATTATCGCAGGGACACAGCCGCAAATACCCTTATATTAGCGAATAGAATATCGTCGAGTGGTGCGAAATGGACCAGGTACAGTGTCGTCAACATAATGTGGGATATTTGAATTGCGACATCTTACACGTGCGCCTGCCCGCCCCGGTCTCCCCTATTTATCTTAGTATGGTTTCATAGCCTTTTTAGCATTTTTCTCTCTACCTGTGTGTAGCGCGAAGTTCCTCTTCAGCTTGCACTCTGAAGACGGTCTCGAGTTCGTCGCCCACCTTAGCAATTCTTTAATGTTGCTGGATCGTTGCTACGCGACCGTGGCGGCACTTTCTGGTCTGCAGTGCCTCTCTTCCGTACATTAAAACCAAGAACTTTTCTTTTCAAAGGTTTATTCTAAAACTGCGAGCGTACGCTGGTAAAACGCCGCCAAATGCAATGTACCTAACACCTGCCCTTCGCTCGGGCCTTCAAAGTGCAGACTGAAAATATTTTACAGAGCGCCCTCCGCGTCCACAGCGTCTATAGAGACGCTCTGTATTACATTGTACATATCGTACGCTATCCTACATTATTTTAGCATATCGCAAATCTAATTTTAATAATATAACCAAATTCTAACTTAATTAACGCTCGTGAAATAAACATACGGTTTATTTCCTCTTATTAATCTACTCAGCGTTTACATACATACTCTAAATAGACAATTACACAATTACATAATACACGCAAAAGGACGATCGCCAGCATCTCATGCCAACACACATCCCTGCATAGGCACGCAACAGCCGTGTAATCCGATATTATGAGGGGTGCCGAAATTCGTAGAACTGCCCTCGCCCCAGTAGCCGGACCTCATACCTTTATTCGGTGGTACACTGTGCTTTATACAACATTGGTTCTGTTACGGAGGGAGGTCAATGTGTATCCCTTTGCCATTTGCAACGTGAACTTTCACATTTGAAACATGTTTAGGTAATTCATGCTTGTTTTAACATACCAGGTGTAAAATGTAACTCAAATATGACTCGTAGATTAAACTGTTTCGTCTGTGAGACCGCTCTTTAGTCAAAATGGGAAGCTTAATTCAATTCAACAGAGCGCTAGACTAGTTTGCACACTTGATATAAACAGGTGTTTGGACTACTCTGTATGCTAATGTCGGCTCTGCTAAAAAATGTGTAAGGCATGAGAAAATATACTTGATACATAAAACATTGTATGACATTTTAAAATGAGCAGTTTTCTTCTGTTGAAAAGAAAACAAATAAATTAAAAGTAAAAAAGGTTTTTTAAAAACAAGCTTTACTTTCGCCTTTTCTTAAACTCTATAACTTTAAGCTCGCCTTTTCGGAAAAAAGTGTTTAATTATTATTATTATTATTATTATTATAACTTTCTATCAGGGAGTTCCAGTGGCAATCTCCCGGTTCCATCGTCAGACTAGCGTCATCATGTGTAATAAAAAAAACTCATGACAACAAAACAAACGAGCTCAAACTCGACTATCTTAGCATTTTGAATCAGGGAGTTCCAGTGGCAATCTCCCCGCTCCACCTTCAGATCCTCGTCATCACGTGTATTGGAAAGTACTCAGCACATCAAGCAAACGAGCTTAAACTCGACTGTCTTAGTACTTTTCATTAGGGAGTTCCAGTGGCAATCTCCCCGCTCCATCTTTAGATCCTCGTCATCACGTGTATTGGAAAGTACTCAGGACATCAAGCAAACGAGCTTAAACTCGACTCTCTTAGTACTTTTCATTAGGGAGTTCCAGTTGCAATCTCCCCGCTCCATCTTCAGATCCTCGTCATCACCTGTATTGGAAAGTACTCAGGACATCAAGCAAACGAGCTTAAACTCGACTCTTTTAGTACTTTTTATTAGGGAGTTCCAGTAGCAATCTTCCGGCTTCATATTCAGACCCTCGTCATCACGTGTATTGGAAATTACTTAGGACATCAAGCCAACGAGCTTAAACTCGACTGTCTTAGTACTTTTCATTAGGGAGTTCCAGTGGCAATCTCCCCGCTTCATCTTCAGACCCTCGTCATCACGTGTGTCGGAAAGTACTCAGGACATCAAGCAAACGAGCTTAAACTCGACTCTCTTAGTACTTTTCATTAGGGAGTTCCAGTGGCAGTCTACCGGATCTATCTTCAGACCCTCGTCATCACCTGTAATAGTAAGTACTCACGATAACAAAACATACTAGCCCAAATTCGACTGTTACATCATTTGCTACCAGGGTTTCAGTACGTACATCCCGGCTCCATAATCGAATCAGCTCGATCGTACCTTAATATTGCATTGTCTCCGAACTTACCTAAGTATGCCAAAGTTCAGCTCAATCGGATTCCAACAAATGGTTGAAAAATGATTTGCAAATTTTAAAACAAACAACTTACATACGAAAATTGCAAGTTAATAGGAATAAAGCTTGTAAAAATACTTGTCTCATACACCTAGAAAAAATCTTATTATTAAATCATGCTATCTACTTTTACATAATAACATTGATCTTAAAATCAATGATAATAACATACGCCTTGTTTAAGTATCGCACCTTCGGTCGGCCAAAATCCATTTATTTACCAAAAAATAATTTACTCTAATCTAGTACACATACACACAGTACCCCAGCAGTTCCCCCGTATTGTAAAATAATTCTGGAACTCATCTTTTAGAAAAGAATTTAACTGGGCTGTCACATGAGAAGTCTGGAAACAAAGGCGGTAAATCGATCATCGGTCGAATGAGATATTATTGTAATCTAGTATACGACATTGGGCTCGATTGCGTTTCTCTTGAACTAAAATCGGAAATTAGTTCATGTGAACGAGTCAGCGTAGTATGTCAGAGCGGAATGTGAAATAAATGGCTGTCACTTTTCCGCATTAAAACTACCCATCTGTTGCGCCCGTTGCCCAACATATGCAGTGCCCTGTGGCACGGACCGACCCAGCGCTGTGTGGACCCAGGACTGTAAAAAGAGGTCCACCGCTTGGTCGCCGCTTGCCCCGTAACGGGCGGCCACGACACCTGCTGCAAGCCTCGATACGCCTCAGTCTGTCTATTACCACCGTTATTACTCCCCGTCCCCTGCACCAATAAAACACGCCTTCCCTTTCAAGTGCCAACACGGCATATTATTTTTTGATTATTTTAGCGTCTAGGAATATCTTAGCCTAGATACAAGGTATATACATTAAATCTTACAACCAGTATATAACACTTAACCTAGGTACATACAATATTATCAACATCTTTATTTTACAGTAATATAACCAACGTACATAAAATCAATACACCTTATAATCTACGTACATAAAATACAATAAATTTTATAATTTAAATGTCTTTATCTTGTTCTTCCCGGGCAGCGGGTCGAACAAGATCTCTCGTGGTCCGTTGTCGTGCGGCGTCTCTGTGCGCCTGCGTGCTCCTGAGTGCGCCTGAGTGCGCCTGAGTACGCCCGTGTGCGTCTGCGTGTGCCTGACTGCGCCTGGGTGCGCTCGTCTGTGCTGCGTCCGCCTGTGCTGCGTCCGCCTGTGCTGCGTCCGCCTGTGCTGCGTCCGCCTGTGCCGCGTTCGCCTGACTGCGCCTATGTGCGCCCGTCTGCGACCGCGTGCGTCCGACTGCGCCTGTGTGCGCCGTCTGACCGCGTGTGCGCCGCGTGTGCGCCGATGCGCACCAGACTGCGCCTATGTGCGCCCGTCTGCGCCCGCGTGTGTCCGACTGCGCCTATGTGCGCCGTCTGACCGCGTGTGCGCCGCGTGGGTGCCGCGTGTGCGCCGATGCGCACCAGACTGCGCCTTTGTGCGCCCGTCTGCGCCCGCGTGCGTCCGACTGCGCCTGTGTGCGCCGTCTGACCGCGTGTGCGCCGCGTGTGTGCCGCGTGTGCGCCGATGCGCACCAGACTGCGCCTATGTGCGCCCGTCTGCGCCCGCGTGTGTCTGACTGCGCCTGTGTGCGCCGTCCGACCGCGTGTGCGCCGCGTGGGTGCCGCGTGTGCGCCGATGCGCACCAGACTGCGCCTTTGTGCGCCCGTCTGCGCCCGCGTGTGTCTGACTGCGCCTGTGTGCGCCGTCTACCGCGTGTGCGCCGCGTGTACCCGACTCTCCGAAGGTCCCAACTTGGACCGGCGCTCGAACTCCACGACTGGAGTGAGCGTCCCCGTCGACCGTAAATCGCGAGTCGGACCGTAATTCCCGACTCGGACCGGCACTCAACTCCCCGAATAGGAGAGAGTGTCTCGTCGACCGTAGTGTCCGTCACTTAGACCGCGCTCAATACTGCACGGTGCAGTAGAGCCGCTCGCGACTGGCTTCCAGACTGCTAGGGCAGCGGAGCGGTTCCAGGGCGCGGTCTTCGTAGTCGTTGGGGTTCCTTCCTTCCTTCCTTCCTAGTCGGTTGACTGTTTGCTGTGGAACTGAGAGAGCGAGTGATTTGGTATGGCCCAGGGGCCCATATTTGTACTCACTTCCGCGGTTCTCGCCGTGCACCTGCCGTGCACCTGCTTTCGTGTCCACCAATGGACACGCCGCGGACAGCTTTCCGTGAAAGGTGGGGATCTTCCCTTTTCTATTGACCTCTCGCACTCTCCTAGGAGAAAAGCTATCTCCTCTCCTCTAAAAGCCGTTACGGTACGCTCCGTGTTTGTCCAGACTTCAGGGCCGACCAACAGTTTCTGGTTGGCGGCTACTGGCTCGTTAGAGCGCATTCCTGATTGGTCGGCAACCAACCAATCAGAGAATGGCTCAAAACCCATCCTTTCCTTTGGAGTGGATTCTTCGGGTTCCAAACATCATCAGAGTCTGGCCCGGTACCTCACGTATGCGTTCCCGTTGTTTTCGTGTCTGCTAGTATCTTCGAAATCGGCTGAGGGCAATTTTCCGGCCACGTAAACTTGAATCGATGATTCCTGTGTTTCTGTTTACTTGCCGGTGGTCGGTGGTGATGGTGCCTTGTTTTCTACTCCCCTTTAACAGTTTTTCACTATTTTTGGGAGTAGAAAATACCACGTGTTTTCTCTCGTGTTTCACGGTTCCTTACTATAAACTCGTGAATTTTCACGGCAGGTCGTAAGAGGGGTGCTATATGCATGTACCTCGACTCTTATACAACTGTTTCGGGCAGTATTTCCCGCTTTCATTTCCGGTTTGACGAGTTCAAAACTGTCCGTTTTCGGCACCAAAGTTTGTCTCCTAGCTATGTTAGAGCGGGCGGTCGTAGGGAGTCTCGCTCGCTCGATCTCAGTGTGGGAGCGGGCGGCCGTAGGCCGTCTCGCTCGCTCGATCCGTTCCAAGCGGCGCCTGCGATGTCTATAAAGGTAACCCGAGGCGATTTTGCCATTTTTCTCGTAAAAATGAGTTTTCTGCAAATTTCTTATGCTTTCTCGGGCACCCTCATAGCGGCCGTAAATCATCTATTTTACGGCCGGCGACGTCGCTACTGACGGCGTCGCAACACCATCTAAGGTAAAGCAGATACATCTAACACCGCATGAAATGTGTTCAAACTTATTCGGGCATCAATAAGTTCGACGGGTAGTTTTAATGCAGGAAAATCGACGATAATTCATTTCATAGTCCGTTCTAACGTATTGCTCTGTCTCGTTCGGGTTGACTAAGTTCCTATTTTAGTTCACGAAGAAATGCAATCGGGACCAATATAGCATCTAGTGGAGCATGAGATATTAATGCAATCTAGTAGTTTAAGTTGATTCAAGCTGAATCACCGTTGAAAATACGGCAGGTAGACGTCGTGCAAGCGACTTTGGACCCGTTACCAATTGAAAGGTTGGAGGTATCCTGATCGTTAATTCCAGACTGAAATATCCTTCCAAAATGGAAACTTATAGTTAGGGGACGATACTCCCCGCTGGTTGCCTTTCCCGGAGCCTCACCGTAAGTCGATGGCCTCTGACGGGCATGTTGGCTTAGCTAGACGTTAGGTTTGTATTGTCTTTAAGTTATCTACGCTCACCTCACGGGAGATAGGGGGGTAACGGGTTCACCCGTTGTAACTGAATACCGTAGTTATCCCATGTCTCATATCTAGGGAGTAGGGGCCCTGATTAATAGCTGGAATGCCGGAAATACGCTTTCTTGCATGGGGGTTCATAGGAGCCGAACGGGGCCTTGTTGCTTGGGCGCGAATAACGTCTATTTCATTGCGAAGCTCGGTCTAACTCCGGATCAACACCCATCCGCAGGATGGGTGTTGCTCTGGAAGAAGCCTCCCCAAGAAGTAATGCCCTGGAAGATCCGGAGTGGGCTCTGTCTGCTGCTCTATGTGGCAGTCATTGATGTTGGGATATGTTGTGCTCTGGGGATACATGTTGGGAGGCCCTACATAGATGGTTGAGCGCTGACCGGTTTGCGGAGTCTGGAAACTTACGTTTCCGTTTACTAAGAAGCGGACTTAGATGTAGACCAGACGTCACCTACCCTTAGAAACGACTCGTTGGCCACCCGATCCCGAGTGATACGGATTTACAAAGGTCGATTTTATCCTCGGGCCAAGAAAAAATACGAATTGCCGCTAACGTCAGGTAGAGTAACGTCTTTTCAGACCTACCGAAACGCGGTTCTCTGTCCACTCATGTGTCGCCATTTTGGAAGCGGCTGTACAACACTTTTATCGGTCAGATGCTCATGGCGTCACGGAAACCTGTTGGACCTTGTGAAGAGTTTCTGCCTAAATATCGCTAAGTGGTATTTTTTTTTACAATTTTTAGTCTTTTCATCAATGACAATCCGACGGACGCTCACTAAACTTTCTCGCTCATCGGTTGATCGCCAGCGACTGACTATTTCAGCAGGCGTCAATAAAATCACGCATTCGTATTCTATCTTACCTAAACATTTCTTTCATATATGTGGTTGCAAAAAAAAAGTTTTCATATTTTTTAGACCGACTACGCATTTATGGCATATATTTGGGCACTATTTATAATAATTTAATCTTTTTTATGATTTTAATCATTTAAAACAGTATTTACTACAAACGTTTAGGTTTTGAAGCAAAAATAATGCTGATATTGGCACAATTATATTGAAATACTGTCTTTCTTATTCAGCTCTTCGGAGCATCAAGCAAATATTTGGTGCAGGACTTTTCAAAAGCATTCAGTGCTTTTGCTTTTTGTATGTCTACTGAAATGTCATTCCATAAATGTTACTACAAATAATAGGTGAATAAAATCTTACGAAAGAAATTCCTCTTTTCTAGAAACTTATTTTTGAAATAATATTAAAAATATACGGTATTATTGCAGTATAGGTACCTCTTCTAGATTGTTGATTTTTTAACGTCACCAGACTATAATCACCACGCTGATTCCGAATCTGCAATAATATTTATTCGGTCTCAATAAATAAGCGAGATATAGGCATTCAAAAAAGCGCCAAACCCATACATTTCGGTAGTTTTTTTTTTTTTTTAAATACATAAACACCTATTTGGCGGTAGGTTAGGTTAGGTTAGGTTAGGTTTTTTTAAAACAACCTTAAAAACTGAGGTAAAAAAAAAATTTTTTTTTTTTTGTATGTAAATTTGGTTTCGAAAATTTACGCGTCCGAAGCTTTTTTATTTCACATTTAGCATTACAATGATCTAACCTAGTAGTATTTCTTTGTTTTTTCGATTTCTGAGAAAGGTACCTATACTGCAATAATTCCAAATATACTCTTCACGTGCAACTTAAAAATTGGAACTTAAGAACGCGAGCTTATTGCCATACTGCAATATCTTACAGCTAATCTAATTACACGCGCTTTGTGGAAATGCAGAATATTAAGTTTGTAACCATAAAATATACACTACTATATTTAAAAGTAACAATGTTCGACGAAAGAAAATTGAAAAAGGAAGGAGAGAGTAAGAGTAGAACTGGATACTTCTCAGAAAAGTAGTATTTTTTTAGGCGAGTCTTGAATGATGGTTATGAAGGCGTGTTTCGTATATTTGATGCGAGGTGGTTCCAGAGTCTTACAACATAAACACAGAAAGGGTATGAGTGGAAATCAGTACTATAAAAAGGAATTTTCAAAAAATTGTCAGAGGCTCAACAAAGTATGATACCGTGGAAACTAAAAGCTCGTGGAGACAGGATGGTGTTGATTGCGAAACTAGGTAGGTTCACGATAGAAAGGAGCAAGTAATTTAACATTGTTTAATTTATTAATTAGTTAATTTATTCATTTATTTAATACTTGTGCAAAGAAAAGTAGTTACATTGTTACCGAAAATAATAACCTTTGCATTGTAAAGAACAGCTTGAGATCGACACAGCTTACGTAACAAATTACGCTATGCACATCTAACAAGGCTTCTCAGGCCTGTATCTGGACGCACGTGAAGCAGATGATGTAAAAACATAAATAATAGCATTAAACTAATATAATTCGAAAACAAGAAGAGAGAAAGGCAAGGAAAAATCAAAGTTAACCCTCCACCGTTTTATATTATTAACAAATATAAAAATATTTTTTATAGATATAATACAATTCACCACACATTATGTAATATATATTTTTTTATTTTTTGTTATTTTTATTTATTTGTTACATATACATTCAAACGCAATATCACAAAAGAAATATAATGTATAGTCTACGAAATAGTATTTGACAAAAGTGTCGTTAAAATGTCATAAAATAAACAATGATTCCCTGCGTGGAAAACTTTAACAAACGCTTTAAAGGCATAAACTGACCGCTGAACCGAGTTCGATCATAACATCACTTTATACCACCAACGATCAGAGTAAATAGTGCAGTATAGGTACCTAACAATAAATGTAAAGTGTGTATTTCGAACAGATATATTAAAATACGCACTAAATACTGATGATTTCGAACTCGAACTATTACTGTTACACTAATTAATAGTCTTAATCGGTTAGCTACTTAACATGTTAAATTTGGTGATTAACGATTTCGATTTGACAATTATAACAATAATTGTAAAATGTGTACTTTTTACAGATATATTAAAATACACACTAATTACTAATGATTTCGAAATTGAACTGTTAGGGTTTCACTAATTAATAGTCCTAATCGTTTACCTACTTACCAAGTTATTGATCATTGCCTTCGCATTACTATTATCAGTTCAGCCAAAGCATTCACTTTCGTCTATCTGCAAGCTTTTAATTTTGCTCTTCAATAATTTTGTTAGTTTTTACTAAAATAAAGATTTTTCCTAAATTAATGATATTGCTTATTCAACTGTCATTGAAAGATTTGGAAGAAAATGTTATTATTAGTGATTTTGCTTGAAAATTGATACGTATAAATAATTAATATTATTAAGCAATCAGGGCGATTTAGTCTAACCATATCAAGCCATTAGACATTCGACGATAGGTGTGAAAAAGGTACCAATGTTCTAACGACACTTTTGTCGAATAATATTTCGTAGACTATACAACCCACAAAATACCGTTATATGCTTTTAAATTTAGGCATATATCTGTCTGTGCCCAGGCCAAATTGTGCATAAATTATATGTTAAAGTTTGTATTCCTAATGTGCCAAGTAAAGTGAAAACGAGCCCGCCTTGCTAGGCACTCCTGTGATAGGTGAGCTCACTTCCTGAGTCTTATTGGAGTGCCACGGTTGTGTCAGAAAAAAAAACGAATTAAATTTTATATATATTACCTAATAATTTTAATTAACCGCAGATCATATCAAACATATGCGATACCACCCTTTGCCGTTCCGACGGCTGCAGTGCGTATTCCTAAAATTCCGAAAATATGTATGTATCTACTCGTACACAAATCAGTACATAAAATGTTTTGTAATCTCGACATTAAGATGAACTATTTTTTAACGTAATTTGATCCTAATTGGGCGGGTGGTGTTTGAGATACTTTGGGTACAGGCACACAACAGTCACATACACACATATTCACACAGACACACACACACACACACCAAAATTGGTTGCACATCAGATCACCGTTGACTACGTAACGACCAATATTGGCGGCTTGCTCCCGGAGAGCATAGTAATATTATTTTCTAATTCGAACGCATCCTAAAATCCATACCAAATATCTCATTATTACCATAGATACATAGACGACCGCTAGAATAATTTCGCGCGTCATTTCGCAGATATTTCTGGTAAAATTCCATTGTCAAACATCATATTTTTTTTTCGAGAAGTCATCAAAATTTTTATTGGTTTTATGAACAAATATCTAAATATTTTTGTTTGTAAATAAACAAACCAAATAAACAAACCAAATATTACCTTTGATAAAAAATTTAATAAATGTTACGATAGCATTTACAATTTCTAAATAGGGTTCTGTATTTTCCCGTAATAAATAAATACAAACGGAGCTGCCATGGAATTCACCGACCGGAGTCGGGCCCATCATAATACTATTTTTTACACTTCTGGGGGGTGAGCAGTGGATTCCGGACTTACGAACCGGCTGTGGTAGGTTTAGGACAGCTGTCTTGCCACATGTGAGCGTTCACCTTGCCACCCATTCACTCCCCCTTCGAAGCCATAGAATTTGAGATGCGCAAATCGCAGTTTTAGATAATTTTTCTAAGAAAGAGTTGATTATTTTTCTGGAAAGGCCAAGATCTTTAAAGAGGTGAAATAGAGATTTAGTTGGCAGGCCACGAGCGCCAACTTCCACCGCGTGAAGGTGAACAGTGAAGCCGTTCCGGGTTACGGCATTTGCAAGATCATGGTATTTATTTAATTTGTACTCGTGGTCTTTTGGGATATTTGATTCCCATGGAACAGTTAATTCTACAATAAGAGCCACCTTCCGAGATAGAGAGTAAAGAGTTATATCTGGACGGAGGGCTGTGCATCCGAGACTTTCAGGGAATTTATACTGCTTAGAGACCGAATCAACCTCCATAATCCAATTTGTAGCTTTCTCGATTATTGAGAAAGGTTTTGTAGTTGAATGTTTTTTGCCTTTAGAGCCATCCCGCACAAACTGTATTGGGGGTTTGGAGGATACTGTCAAACCCTTGTTGGCACGAGCTACTGAGAGACTAATTACCTCGCGAATAACAGCGAGAACTTTGTTATGGCGGTAAGTGTACCGTCCTTGATCTAAGGCCACCTTGCAGCCAGCTAGAATGTGTCTAGCTGTGCAAGGGGTATTGCTACAGAGGGGACAAGAACTATCCTCGGCAAAGCTCCAACGAGCGAGGTTACTGGGGTATGGAAGTGTATGCTGAAAGGCATTCAAATAAAATTTCAGCATCTCTGGCGTCCAGTCATAGAGCATTACCTTCTAGTGCATTGGAGGTGGAATGCAAAAGTCCCCAATTGTTGTCCAATCATTCTGGCATTGAAGGCCAATAGCATGAGCCATACTCTTGCTGTCGTAATCTCCCCGCAAAAGAGACTTCTTCAAGTCCACGTCGCTCGTGGTTGTACTGCCATACCCCAGACCAGTGCCATTATGGCTGATTCCAGTAAGGAACTTTTTGTGGAAGTCTACGCGGGCTTGTAGATCATTTGAATAACTACGGCCACTTATTACGTGCTTCGATATTGCCGGATCTTTGGAATTGCACAGAATCGAATTTTTGGTTATTCTGGAGTTGGCGTAGAGCAGAGAGGGCAGTTTAAGCGCTAGCCCAAAATTTTGTTTGGACCTGAAGAGAGTCGAGGGGTCAGCTGGTTTGGCTAAGGACAGCCAGGATTTTAAACTAGCTGTCACCAGCGCATCTAGACGGGACAGTTGGGTTTTGGTAAAATCGTAAATAAGAAAGGGCCATGACAAATGTGACGTTAGATAATTGTCATAGATCCAGGCCTTACGAGGGCCAGAAATTAGCAAGGCATCTATTTTCGCCAGGCAACTTTTGAAATGCTCTATAACATGATCGCCCGAGACGTCTTTTCCTTGATGGGTGATTTTTCTGCCGAGGAATTTGAAATGATTGTTTGGGTCTATAAGGGAGATATTAGAGCCCTTATAGACCAATTTGGGGTCATAGGATGTAAATTTTTTGCCCATGCGGGCGAGTCCAAGGCAAAAACATTTGGAGGGCTTCACTTTTATACAGCCTGACCAGTCGCAGAAAAGCTCAACTTTCTGTAATAGCAGGGAAAGCTGCTTGGGGCTTCTGGTGATGAAAGTTAGGTCGTCGGCAAAAGCGAGGCACGACGAGGTGTATTGGCCGTCTGTTTTAAAACGGTAGCCCCACTTCCTGTCAAACTGGGTCAGGCTTTCCAGCAGTATATTAAAAACTATATTAAAAATCGTCGGGGAGAGGCAACAGCCCTGAAATAGTCCAATTGAATATGGTATAGAGCGGGTAGTCCATTCTTGCGTTTTAACATGGAAAGTCAGACAGTTGTAGTAGGAGGCTACAATGTCACGCACGACTGGTGGGAAGTTGTACCAGCGGAGTGCAAAGTGGAGGAGACTGTGTCGGACTGACCCAAAGGCATTCTCTAGGTCGAGCCAGCATACATTGATTTGGCGTTCGTGCTGTCTCGCATCCTTGATGGCAGCAGCCAGGAGAGAATTGTGCTCGAGGCAGCCCGAGACGCCACGCATGAAGCCTTTTTGAACTGATACTCCAAGGTACTCATTCCGGTGCATGAATTCGCTCATCCTCGTGTGGACTATGCTATGTGGATGTAAGGTCAAGTTTGAAATGCCGAGTTTATTTCACTTTTTCGACTTTTCATATGTATTCATAATGATCTAATTGTTTTACAAAATGAGATTTCAATATTATATATACATTTCAATGCCATCATTGCACAGTAATTCTTTTTATGATTGCTATAGTAGTTTCATAGTTACAGTATTTTTTGTCGAGCGAGGCGATATTGCAAGAAATTCAAATAAATTGCCGCTGTCTGCCATGAAATTATGCCACTACTCGAAGGGTTAAAGCGTGGAGATTTGGTGCAAACTCGGAATCTAAATTTGGCACGAAAACAACACTTTCCTTATAGAAAACTCGCACGATGTATTTTTTTAGGAAAATAAAGAAACTTGTAAATTGAAAATTTACCTTGTCACAGGTATCATAACTGCTAGAATTTTATGTCAAAAACCCGTTATGTTCAAGTTCAAGTTGAGTTTATTTTCAAAAATCTTTACAGATTGTAGAAACACATATACTAAAATAACAGGTAATAATAATTGAAAGCATGAGAAATAACTTAAATTAAAAGAAGAAGAAATAAAATTAGTGTAATTTAAACGATTAAAATTTAAATTAAAATATCATTAAAAAATATCAAATCACAATAATAATTATATTTAGTCGCATTCACTTAAAACAAATAAAATAAAAAAAAATATATAAAATTTAGAAAAGGATTTACAATTTAAAATCATTTCATTAAAAATCGTTACATTGTATGTTTTAAGTCTCAAGTTTAGTTTATCGTCTTCAAAACTTATAAATAGTTATTTATACATATTTAATTTTCGATTTTACACAATGCTTTCGTTAGCCGTTCGTGGTGAATTGTACGTATTCTTCAAAGGTGTAAAAAATATTTTCTAAAAGAAACTTTTTTAAGGACTTTTTAAATATATTGTTATTTTTATTATCTTTAATATATGGAGGTAACATATTAAAAAAATAGGGACCAGAGTATTCCTTGACTTGTTTCGCTATTTCTAAATTTGCTTTAGGTAACATGTATATTGATTTGTTTCTGGTGTGTATGTCATGAATATCGGAAATTTTTTTTTGTAGGTCTCTTTGCTTGTGGAAATCTGTTAGTACATTTAAAAGGTACAATGAAATGAACATTAGAATTTTCAGTCGTTAAAAATGACTTCTGCAGGATTCGTCCCATTTCAAATTTGCTATAATGCGTATTGCTCTTTTTTGCAGTTTGAGTAGATTACGCTAGTAAGGTTACGCAACGTTTGCCGAAGCGAAGTCGATCGTAATTCCTCTCAGATCCTTGTTTCTCCGCCTACACCGTGCTGCAAGCTTGCACTTCGCTTTTCTAACTCTGTTGGAATAGGAAAACGCCCGGCTGCACTTTTTCCCAGTTTACAAGTGAGAATTGCTCCTCCGTTTACGAAATGTCGTTTATTTAAAGAACGCTGAATTTCCACGATTTATGTATATCACCCTGTACTTCCGTAGGCACTATTTAGATCAGCGGATCTCAAACTTTTAAAAAAAATCTACGTTGGGGTCCCTTTAAAGATTGTTCGACAGCTCGCGGACCCCTTTAATGGAACAAGAAAAGTGTAGTGAATAAAACATTTTTTTACAACAACTATGTATGTATACATTCAGAAAATATTACATGTTATGTAATACTTAAATTTAAATAACAATTTTAATGGGATGGATGCACGTGCTTTGCTTCAACTAGTTCTTCTATGTTTGGCTTTGTTTTTGCCAGTGCAACTCTCATGTCATTTGTAGCGTATTTAGATTTTGAGATTTTGGCTTGGCAGTAAGTAGTGTAAACAAAGCCGACTTACACTGATAGGTGATTGCGAAAGGAATATCTTGCATATCTTTGCAATGTCAGTACTCACTACTTTTATTATTTTATGATTATTTAGATTTTTACATAATTATTTCGTGTATTTTATTCTATTTTTGATATTTTATTTGTAAATTTACTATAACAATTTCTTACCATCTTTTCATAAAACTATTTATATATTTTTTAAATAATATCATATAAAATTAGCGTTTTCCTTGGAACAGGCACTGCCTAGTTAGGAGTGACGCAAAATCATTGTGTAAAAATAATTTCTATTCATTTCCTTTTAAATAAATAAATAAAAAATAAAAATAAAACAAAAATAAATAATCTTAAAAAGAAAAAAATACGATATTAAAATAAATAATAGTGAAAATATTATAATATTTAAAATTAATCATTAAAAATATTCAATTATTTCTGAATGCAGTAATCCATAAATTCTTCTATTGTGTAGAAAAGTATTAAAGATCAAAAAATATCAAAGGACCCCATATCTGTACGAAATGTATCCATATCAATAATTATTCAGATTAAATGTCCTGGATACTTGGCGGGGAAGGATTGGGGTAAAACAAACGACTTTTTTTTATTATGTTGACTCTTATCCTCTTATTATATTGAAAATAGGTTATTTTTCTGATTAAAAACATGTCGCATGTGGCATTACCGCCCGTCTCGTGCGGCATTAAAAATACATGACTCGGCGGAAATAATTATGTGCAGTAATATAAACTCCAAGGTTTCAAAGGTTTATTAAAAATATAAATTTATTACTTGGACACGGGTGCTGCTTGTAAAGCAATAGCAAACCCGCCGTCGACGCTCAAAATGGCACCAGTGATGTTCGAAGCTAAACCGCTGGCTAGAAAGGCAATTGCAGATGCGATCTCTTCCGGTTTGCCAACACGTCCGATTGGGTGGTAGTCGGCTAGTTTTCGCATTATCTCGCTGTCGTCATCGACACCTTTGCACGTTTTGTGAAACTGGGTTGGTACAGCTCCTGGATTCACAGAATTCACCCTGACCTGCTTCGGTGCTACTTCCAGAGCCACGCACCTAGTGAAGTGATCCAGTGCAGCCTTGGACATCGCGTATGGTAGTGACGTGCCGGTCGATCTTAAAGAACCAACGCTTGAAACGTTAACAACGTTGCCTTTAGTTTTGACGAGATAGGGCATTGCCAGTTTCGTCAATTGTAGGACAGCCCTTACGTTCGTCCTGAACATTGCATCGTACTCGTCCAATGTGCACGATTCTAAAGATCCCGCTTTGGCGAATCCGGCACAGTTAACCAAAACATCAAGGCGGGTATATTTCTTGATGGTTTCATTGATGATTTTTTCGACGTCTTCTTCCTTCGCTAAATCCGCTGATATAGTGAAGATTTGATCAGATGCCTTCTGTTTCTTGCATTCTTCTGCTGTCTTTTGTAGATTTGCTACGTTCCTTCCAGTCAATGATAGTTTTGCGCCAAGACTAGACAGATAGACTGCAGTAGCTGCTCCAATTCCTGAACTGGCTCCAGTTATCAGCACTACTTTTCCTTTAAAGTCCATCTGTAGACAATATTAGAGACCCGTTTAAACACTCACATGGAATAGGATGTATTTAATTAAATTTAATTGACTATAATTAGTAATTTACAGTTATATACAGTTAAATGCAAAAAGTACAAATAAAATGTGATAGACAGAAATCCAGTAACAAAAAAACTCTAAAATGAGATCCTATTTTAATGTCACCAAACTAGGCTATAGCCTAGTTAGGCTATAGCCATGCTCTATCACGATATTTTAAAATAATTTTGCGTATAACTTTTTCATGTTTGTTTTATTTCATTTGGTTAAAAACCAGCGTTTATAAATAACAAACACAAGAAGATAAAAATAAAACTACATATGTCCAATTATATCGCACGTCATATGGAAAACTGACACAACTCAAAATTTGGTGATTTTGATGTTATAATCCAGTTAGATGCGCAAGGTTCAATTCTATAAGGCAGAATAGTCCCAATTGTACTTCTAAAAACCGCCGTTGGAGAGGGGGTAGTGTCACTTTTCCATTTTATTATGTTTTACTCAGTTCTTCACTGAACAGTGTCACTTCTAAGTGGAAAATTGACTCTTTTTATGTTAATACGGGTAGATTGCTAGAAAAATGTTTTTTTTTGTGTTGTGACGTTCTTAAAGAAAAAGGTGAGAAGATTTGATATTTTAATGGCTATAAATCAAAAAGTGTACTTATTTATTATTTATGTTCAGTGTATCAATTTTCAATTTACGTACTATTTTGACTTCCCAGACTCCCCCGACTGTTAGTCGGAGAGCACAATCGATTGGCTTGCGCCGCTCGGTGCGCAGACCGTCCAGGAGCGCCAGAGGTTTGATTCCCAGGGGAGACTGGTTGACCCAGTGTCCTACCCAGGTTCGCACCCCGTGCGTGGAGGCCGTCGGATGGGTGTTGACCCGTGAGTGTGACCGACCCTGAACACATGGGTCATCGTGGCCACCTCATCATGGGCCCGTTAGCTCCCTGGTAGAGTTAACAGTGAGATCATACAGATATGATTTGTAACTATTTATATAAGCAATAAGAAAATGAACACAACCCATACGACCATTCTAGACGAATGCCCAACTAGACCGAAAAGCCTGCATCTGGGCTTACGAAATATATAGCCTTTGTTTTTGAGTAGTACTGACGTTTGAGTAGTACTGACTAATAGACTACTTTCAATACTAACACTAAGATAATGGCATAAAATAGTACACATATTAATACAAAAATATATATGATAAACTGTCAGTTACTTACATAATATACACATATACACATACAAACATACATACATACATATATAATAATACACACACACATACATCTACATACACACATATTTTAAATTATTGTATGAAGCAATTCTTTTTCAGTCTTTGTACGACCTACTTTGTAAAGGAGCTATTTTTTTCTTTTATCTTAAATTGGTGTACATTTTGAACATTTTTTACTGACTCTTCTAAAGTATAAAAAAAAATTGGGGCGATGAAATAAAACTGTCTTTGGGCAAAGGTTGTATGTACGTGAGGAATTACATAGTTCGTCCCTTCAGCCATTCTAGTTAGTCTTTGCTGCTGGCTTCGGGAACGTTTCTCTAAAGTCTTGTAATGATTATTGGTTTTCGAATGCTAATGGTTTGTTAATGGTTTTTTTAAAGTAATGTAAATTGCGTTACATCATGAAGAATAAACCTGCACATTTTTTAGTAAAATTTTCTATTATAGACAATGTAATAAAAGCAACAGGAAAGCAGAGCAATTAAGCAAGACAGTATTAAATTAGTTACTTACTGTTAAATTTTAATGCGCTTCAGAAATCTTTGTAATAAAAACGGTACTTATTCATGGAAACCACGCAATAAATAATACACTGGCATGCAGAACTATCCTTATTATACAATTCCATGCCTGGAATTTTCTGTGGCAATGTTGTCAATCAAATATTTAAATTTTAATTATTGGAAGGAATTTGGCTTCCTTTAAATAATTATTACATGTAAAATGCCTACTGGCAACACCCCAGATATGATAAAAATTTCATTAAATATTGAACTATTGACACCAGTTGCTCTAAATGGTTAAAAACAAAGCTATTAAGTATATTTTTTTTGGTCACAAGTTAATATTCGTGTGGTCCGACCACCAATTAGTTAGAGATAAACATTGAATCAATTGAATCATTGAATGGTCAATTAAATATCAAAATTAATATAGATTTTTTTATTTAATTACTCTGACCCGCCTAGATATAGAATACTATTGTTCTAGTTAGGTGGGTACTGAGCATTAGTCGAATTTGTGTATTATATTTTTCCAACTTACTTTGTAATATCAATAACAATGTGGTCAAATATACAACAAAATAATGAATAAAGTTTTTAAATTAAAAAATACCACGGTATAATACTCTATGAAATGAGGGGGGTGGGGTGGAGGGAGGGAAAGCAGATTGCGGTGGGGGCATAATCAAATATTAACGGTGATTGTTGGTGCTTAGCCGAGAAATGAATCGCGCCGCCCGAGGTAATTGTAACGAAACCTAACCGGGTTCTTCCGCGGGCCGAGAGAGGACAGTCATCGTTTTTAATAATGAAATTAAGGTTCAGGTGAATTTAATCCTTGGCTACTTGCCGCGAAATTCGGGGTGACAAAATCGTTTTTTTTTATTATTTGAACTACCCTTGGAAAGTTTAATTTACATCATACTTAGAATAAGTTTATCGCTTTTATGAATTACCGATAGTTAACGGAAACCATTACTGATCGGTATCCGTCGCTTTTAGAAAACAGGCCTAAGTCACGCAACTGAGCCCAATCGCTTCAAGACGAAATTTGGGAAAAAGTTAGAAAACTTTTGAAATTGTAATTCCGAGGAGAATACAATCATATTTATAGTGAATGTACTATTATATGAAGCTATGAGTTCAAATTTCAAATATAATATTATGGAATGGTTTACAATAATTATGGATATACATAATAACTAATACAAAATAATTATGAATAAACATAATAGCCTTGACCATTATGAAAGTGACAATGATTTGAAAATACATATTCATTTATGTCGTTTTCCACAGTGTAATACTTTTGCAATGAATAAATATTACTATGATGTTTTCTTTTATATCACTTTCCAAAAAAGATATTGAATAATAAATATCCTGTATATTTCCAGCTACCGAGTGAAATGTGACGTTATCGAGGGGCAAATCGCGAAACTTATCAAGATATCGGAGGGACTCAAGTACGGCTTAGAAACTAACGGCACCTTCTAATCGGATGTCCACGGAATGATAAACGAGCAATTACTTCGGAAATGTTGCGGTTCAACCTTCACTCGGCGAACAGATAATGGGCGGAATCCTACCCTCCTGGATTCGTTATTAGAGTCGCGAAATTTATAGCAAACCGTTTGCCTAAATTGAAGACTGGAATAGGTTCTGGGGCTGTAAAACAATTCCATTGTCAAGCAGAAAGACAAAGGTATGTCAATAAACCTTGAAATAATTTTGTAGATAAGGGTATGGTTAATTCATCAATTTTATTCGCACCTCGTCCGACACATATTATTAGATAAGTAAGTATATAAGCCCTTGTTTTCACAGTGTAGCGGTGTCAGATGCAATGGGCGAACCCGTCGCCCCAGGGTTGTAAAACGATATGCGATCGTTGTTTTAGCCAAGGGCTGAGCGTACTAGAGACTTAGAGACATAGTCTACTATGTAGCTCCGCCAGCTAACCCGTCAAAGTCCAACGCCTTAAGAAAGACCCAGCGGGCCTCGCCCCTGACTACCCCGCACCTGATCAGTGTGCGGGTTTAATTCATTTTAGGTGACAAACTGCACTTATAAATTGTATGATTAATTCAGCTTGCGAAGGCCAAATTTAATATAATTTTGGATTGTGAAATTGTGGTTTAATACGTCTCCGATGTTTATTCACGGCGACGTGGGCGGTTTTTTAACCAAAGATTTGCTGTTTAGATTGATCCTTGTTGTTAAATTTCCTCGATAATGATTAAGCTAATCTTTAGTATTGGTTTTTTAGCTTGTAAGGCATGACCTCGCCCCGTGCTAGTATGAAGAATTGGCATGAATTGGCATGTTATAAACCAAAGTTCTTACCGCTCTCTGAAGTTCTTTGTAAGCTGCTGTATTCGTCGGGCGTTTTGTAGGCTCGGGAACCCGCAGTTTATTTCCAGATCCAACAGAAATTTCACTTCACTTTCACACGATTTTTTTTGGTTTAATCACAAAGGAAAATAAATAAAAGTCTCATTACGTGAGTGTTCGTTTACTAAATTCAAAGGCCGAATATTTAGACCTTTAGGATTTTGTACATGTAAACAAATTAAATACTAGGAGGGCTTATTGTTATTTTCACAAAGTCTTTAATTGTAATATTACACTATACACGTAATTTTACAAAACACAGAATTTACAAATTTGTCGGCTTTAACTTAAACTAGCCTCTAGGAGCACAAGTCTGACGTGTTTACTCGACCATCGTCGTACTGATTACTGATCGTAAGGGTGCAACGCCTCCCTTTTATATAATATCTAACCAACCCCCACCATTATCCGTTCGGGGATGCTGGCTTCGGTTCATCTACTCGTTAACAGAGAGCGTTACGTGTCAAAAAATGCCTTAAATATTTTAAATATTAAGCTTAACCTGATCTAATATTTCTTAACTAATTAGCGCCTACTTCTATGTATGCCTAAACATAAATTTTGAAATTTCAAATTATAATATTTTTGAGCCATGCAAATTATGATATGATTAATTAGCTCAAAGGAAATCACTATGTATTACTTATCTGATAATTACATGAAATTTGCCATATTATATATTTCTAAACTAAATGCACATATTATTGTATTTATTATATAAAGACATATATATTTAAATTCTAACGACATTTATTAATTGTTTAAGCACGGAATTCTTAATTAAACATCTTGCATTAAATTATCCTTAAATACAGATTATAAACAGTTTTTTAAATATAGAAATTACTATTACTAAAGAAACTATGTATAAGCTTGTGAATTTGGAGTGGAAAATTTGCATGTTATTTTTAAAAATATTCCGTCGTGTCCTCGCAGACCGTTTCCTTTGTTCGTGTATGCACGCACACGTGTACGTACTTACCTAGGCCGGAAGGGTTTATTGCTTATCTATTTTCGAATGGTTTCGGTTTATTTTATGACTTCGGACAGGATGTGTATTTTTCGTTGAGTGCTTTTATGGCAGGTATTTCGTTATCTTTTCGAAATCCTTGCCATAGTAAAAGGTTCCATTACTTATTGCAGGAAGCATGCATTTGTTTAAGTGGTTTTATGACTGCACTTTAGAGGGTTGGGATTTTTCTAATATTAGGTATCCTGTGGAATATTTTTGGTGGCTGTTATTTTATGAAATATATTTTCCGCGACGTTAAAATGATATAATCCCTTGACATGCCCCCCTTGGTAAAGAAACAGTTCTTTACTTATTTTCTGGAGAGGGAAAAATTGCGATTTTAGTCGCGGGACGCTTATAATATTTGCCTTTACATTTTATTGTAACATTTCTGACCTGACCATCTTTCCCAGGGAATGTTTCTGTTATTATACCACGTAACCACATATTGCGCGGATATTGTGGATCAACAAGGAAGGCCAAGTCCCCTATCTTTATCGGTGTGACTTCATTTTGCCACTTTGATCGCTGCGTAAGAGTTGGTAAATATTCTTTAACGAAGCGATTCCAAAAGTGGTTTGCCATTATCTGCGCGATTTGCCACTGCTTTTTTAAACAAAAACTCTCCGGATCTATTATTCCTACATTTAAACGACCAGACGAAGACCCAATTAAAAAATGATTAGGAGTTAGGCTTTCTTCGTCCTGGTTGTCTAGTGATACATGGACCAGAGGTCTACTATTGACCGAGTTTTCTGCTTCAGCAATCAAGGTGAGTAGCGTTTCGTCGCGTGGTACTTTTTCTTTTAATGTGGCGTATAGTGCTCTTTTTACAGATTGAATTAATCTTTCATAGAATCCGCCCATGTGAGCAGCTGTTGGTGTAATAAAATGCCAAATAATATTTTTTATAGCGTTTTGCGCTTTTATTTCTTCCATATTCAATGACTGAAGAGCCCTTTTTAATTCGTTGTTAGTGCCATGTAAATTCGAACCATTATCTGAATAAATTATAGATGGGACGCCTCTTCTTGCAAACATTCGCTTCAAAGCCATTAATGTGGCATCGGTTGATAAAGAATGTGTAATTTCAACGTGAACTGCTCTAGTGCTCATACAGCAAAATAAAACGCCATACCGTTTCTCTCTTCTTCTCCCTACAGCCACTTCAACCGGGCCAAAGAAATCTAGACCTATATTCGTAAAAGGACGTATGTGGTGCTCAAGTCGTACGCTAGGTAAGTCGGCCATCTTGGGTGGGATTGGTTTTGCTCGATCTATTCGACATTGCTGGCAATTAAATGCTATTTTTCGAATTGCACCACGTAAGCGAAGGATCCAGAATCGCTGTCTCAGCTCATTGGCTACAAATTCTCGACCTTTATGGCCTGCAACTTCGTGCTGATTCTGTATTATTAATTTCGCATAAGGGTGTTTTGAGTCTAATATGGCTGGCTTCCGGAATTCAAGCGCTACGCCTTTCACTTGATGCAAGCGTCCGCCCACTCTCAAGATCCCCTTTTCATCAATATAGGCGTTTAAAAATTTTAATTTGTTATCTTTCGGCAGGTTATTGCCGTTTTTAAGGGCGTCTATTTCATAGGGGAAACTGTCTTTTTGAGATTTTCCCAGCCAATACTCTTCGGCGCGTGTGATTTCTGTCGCTGATAAGTAGGTGTGGTTTTCTCCCCTTTTTCTACATTTATCTAAAAAACGTAAGGTCCAGGCGGTGCTTCGTAATAATCGAAATAATTTAGAAAATCGCGTAATGTCGATAGGTTCTACCAACTGCTCATTAACGGTCACTGTATGCACTCGCCTCAGCTCTTCGTTTCCTTCATTACTGGGAAATGCATTATGATCTTCGGGCCAGTCGCAAGTTTTTAATTTTAAAAAATTCGGTCCATGGATCCAATTACCTATTGCGTCATCGTTTGTCACCGCATCTCGAGTAGCGTGGTCAGCCGGATTCAATTTAGAGGGCACCCATCGCCAGTCTGATGGATTCGTGAGTGAATCGATTTCACCTAATCTGTGAGCGACAAATACCTGAAATATGCGGGGATCTCTTTGTATCCATGAGAGTACCGTTCTGCTATCGCTCCAAAGAATGGTCTCGCCGAATTCCCAGGTATGTTGCTCCTTTATAATATGAGCTAATCTGCTGGCTAATGTAGCCGCTTGCAGTTCTAATCGTGGTAGTGATAGTGGCTTTAGAGGAGCTACTTTATTTTTTCCAGCTATAAAGGTGGTGCAAATACGACCGTCGGTTGATGTGTAACGTGCGTAAGCCACGGCTGCATAAGCTTTTTCACTGGCATCTGCGAAAACATGCAGCTGAGGTTTTCCTATTAAATTACCCATGCTTTGGTAGCAGCGTGGTATTTTTAGGTTTTTTACGCGGTGCAAATCTTCGAGCCATTGCTCCCATTTGCTAAAAGCGTGATCTGAGATTTTTTCATCCCACTGGCATTTTTCGAGCCAAATATTCTGCAATAGTATTTTTGCTTTCACAGCTAGCGGGCCGAGAAACCCCAGTGGATCGAAGACGCTCATAACAACTTGAAGAGTTTGTCTTTTTGACGGTCTTATTTGCCCATTCAATATATATGGCGGAATTTTTAGAAAATTAGTGTCAAAGGCCAGGGCGTCAGTGGTCGGTATCCATTTTAAGCCTAAAATTCGCTCATTTTGTTCCTCATTTGACCACGTAACGCTGGACTTTGACTGCGACTCTATGGGAGTTTGTGTCAAAACGTCGGGTTCGTTACTCGCCCAATTTACTATATCGAACCCTCCTTTTTTATGCACGTAAGTTACTTCCCGTATGAGCCTTTTTGCTGTTTTAACATCATCTGAACTATCGAGGTAGTCGTCCATGTAATGTTTAGTTTTTATAGCTAGGGCAGCATCAGGATATGTTTTTTCGAAGCGTTCCGCATTTTTATTTTTTACGAATTGGGCGGAGCAAGGGGATGAGGTAGACCCAAATAAAACTACCCTCATTAAGTACTCATCAGGTTCCTTGTTCAGGTCCATATTTCGCCATAAAAAACGTTGACTATGGGCATCTTCAGGCAGTAGACGCACCTGCAAAAACATCTCTTTGATGTCCGCAGTAAATGCTATGCGACCCTGTCTGAATCTAAATAGAATGCCCATTAATGAATTTAATAAATCAGGCCCTGGTAATAACTGGTCATTAAGACTAGTACCACCTGACTTAGCAGCACAGTCAAAAACCAGTCTTCTTTTGCCTGGTTTATTTTTATTTTCTACTTGAAAATGTGGTAAGAACCAGACTCGGTCTCCAGTAAACTTTTTGGATTCCGGACTTAATTTTATCGCATATCCTTTTGATATAAAATCCTGAATTTGTCTATCGTATTGTTTTGATAGTTCAGCGTCTTTACTTAGTCGTTTTTCGACCGAAATTAACCTTCGTTCAGCCATTTCCCGGCTAGGTGGTAATTTTATGTCATCAGCCTTCCATAATAGGCCTGTTTCCCAACGATCGTTGCTAACCGTGGTGGTTGCTTTTAAAATAGCTTCGGCTCTCGCGTTTATATTTTGGCGGAATTTGCGCACATTAGGGCCTAATTCTTCCAACTGAAAATAGTCCCTAATTATGTCGTCCAATTTCACATCCGGTGAATTGTGGCGAATGTGTGTCACTTGAGCTTGCGTAGATAAAGTTCCTCCCGAGCTACCTCCTAAAGTCCAACCTAATCGCGACGCAGTGGCAATTGGACCATTTGGGTTTCCTGCCTTAATAGTACGAGGAATTATGAGGTGCCAATGATCAATTCCTATTAAAAGCTTGGGTCTGCCGTTAATATCGCAGAGTGGCACTTCTGACAGATGCGGCCATTTTTGCAGCATTTGTTTAGCATTAAATTGCTGCCTAGGTAAGTTTAAACTATTAACGGTTCTGACACCTGTCAATGGAAAATAAGTTTTTCCATTAATCGGCCGTACTTCAATGTCGATTCGGTGCGTTGCTTCACTGTGCGTATTCATTCCAGAAGCGCCTATTAAATTTAATTTACTAACTGGTCCTGTCGCGCCGATCTTGTCGGCGATTTCTGCTTCGATCAAGGTTACAGTCGACCCTTCATCGCAGAGCGCCAGTGTTTGATAGCATCCGTAAGGACCTCGTACCTCCACGGATGCGACTCGTAATAACATCTCAGTTGTATCATTCCAGGTACTAGCTACCGTATTGGATGAGCCGGCGATGTCTTCAACATTACTCGAGTTTTCATTGTTTTTATGTTCTTTATACTCTGTATGCAGAATAGTGTTGTGCGGTCGTCGACAACCATCTTTTCCACATGATATTTTAATGCGACAATCTCTATGACTATGACCTTTCCGCAGGCATTTTTTACAAAGATCTAATTTTTTCACCCATTCCCATCGCTCATTAAGTGGTAGCGCGAGTAAATGTTTACAATCGTACGTTTTGTGGTTAGTTTTCCGACATTTTAAACATTCGGTTGTTTTTTCAATTTTACTTGATTGCGTCAAATTTACCGTCGGCGAATTAGTATCCGTCGGTGGTAAATTTTCGCTTTTTGACGTCGTATGTACGTGTTTTTTAAAGGGAGAGTGTGCGCGATCACGTTTATAGGTTTGTTTCGATTTTGGTGGTTCTTCTTGAGCTGCGGCATCCAATATATTTTCTAACCAATTCCCAAAATCTAGTAATGTAGGATGCGCGCCGTAACCTGCGGAATACCATTGAAGACGCAGATGCTGTGGAAGTTTTAATATTAACTCTTTAAGGAGGGAGGGGTTTATTAAATAGGCCTCATGACCCATATTCCTTAATGATTGTACAACATTGCAAACTACTGTACCAAATTCAACAAGCTTATACATTGAATCGCTTACCCCTATGACTGGTGTCCGTCTAGCTTCCTCCATTAATTCGTCGATTCGAGTGCTGGGACGCCCGAAACGGCGTTCTAGCATTCGTCTGATGTCTGGCACATTGCGCGGATCGAGCAGCATTGCTCGTACAACGTCCCGCGCTTGCCCCTGTAGACTCTGCTGAAGACGAACTAAGTTGTCGGCGTTCGTAAAACCACACATCGCGGTTCCTTGGTCGAATAGCGCGGCGTAGATTGGCCATTCACGTGAATCACCAGAAAAACGTGGCAAATCTTTTAACAAATTCGCCCGCGCACTATACAAATGCGACATACGCGTCGGAACTTCACTTTCACTGATCGGCATTACAATCTTGTTTTTTGCAGTGTCCGTCGCGGCTATCGGTTCCGTATTTCGTTGCGATTCTAGGTGTCGCGATTTAATATGTTGCGGTTCCCTTTGTTGATTAATCCACGCAGATGTCATCTGGATAGATGTTTTAGTAGCGGCATACTTGCTACGTTGACTCATTCTATCATCGGCTATACTGCTCGCCCCGTCGTCTTCGAAGAACTCCTCGTCTACTTCGGCTTCTATGATAAGTTTTTGAAGAGCGAGTTTCTCCTCCAGCGTTTCCAGTCGTATTCTGCTTTCTTCGGCGGCTGCATCGGCGGCGGCTTTTGCGGCGGCGTTCGCGGCGGCGGCGGCGGCGGCGGAGGCGGCGGCAGTCCTGGCCGCGGCGTTTGCTGCAGCGGCTGCTTCGCTTTTAAGACGTGCTCGTTCTTCCGCAGCCTGCATTTCCGCCTCTAGCTGTCGTTTTCTCACCGTTATTGCTGCGGACTGCGTGGATCTGCGGCTGGAGGACGACATAACGCGCGAAGCGGGACGCTCTTCCTCCGGTTCGACGATATTTCTTACCGTTTTTAAGGACTCTTCGCTTGAACCAGCCCCGATGTCTGCCGATAATAATGGTCTCGAAGAGTCGTGAAGATTGTGTCGCTTATCCGCCCTTTGAGCGGACGTTTTGTCAGCGATTCTGTGGCTTCTGCGGATTGAAGTCTCCTTGGCGCCGTCTCCTGACTTCAAGCTTTTGCTCGACATTTTAAATTTTAAATATGGTCGGGCTCACTTGTTTTTTTTATTTATTTTCCTTTCGCAGTTTCACATCCGTTCTCGAAGGACCAAAAGATGGGGTATGTGCGGGTTTAATTCATTTTAGGTGACAAACTGCACTTATAAATTGTATGATTAATTCAGCTTGCGAAGGCCAAATTTAATATAATTTTGGATTGTGAAATTGTGGTTTAATACGTCTCCGATGTTTATTCACGGCGACGTGGGCGGTTTTTTAACCAAAGATTTGCTGTTTAGATTGATCCTTGTTGTTAAATTTCCTCGATAATGATTAAGCTAATCTTTAGTATTGGTTTTTTAGCTTGTAAGGCATGACCTCGCCCCGTGCTAGTATGAAGAATTGGCATGAATTGGCATGTTATAAACCAAAGTTCTTACCGCTCTCTGAAGTTCTTTGTAAGCTGCTGTATTCGTCGGGCGTTTTGTAGGCTCGGGAACCCGCAGTTTATTTCCAGATCCAACAGAAATTTCACTTCACTTTCACACGATTTTTTTTGGTTTAATCACAAAGGAAAATAAATAAAAGTCTCATTACGTGAGTGTTCGTTTACTAAATTCAAAGGCCGAATATTTAGACCTTTAGGATTTTGTACATGTAAACAAATTAAATACTAGGAGGGCTTATTGTTATTTTCACAAAGTCTTTAATTGTAATATTACACTATACACGTAATTTTACAAAACACAGAATTTACAAATTTGTCGGCTTTAACTTAAACTAGCCTCTAGGAGCACAAGTCTGACGTGTTTACTCGACCATCGTCGTACTGATTACTGATCGTAAGGGTGCAACGCCTCCCTTTTATATAATATCTAACCAACCCCCACCATTATCCGTTCGGGGATGCTGGCTTCGGTTCATCTACTCGTTAACAGAGAGCGTTACGTGTCAAAAAATGCCTTAAATATTTTAAATATTAAGCTTAACCTGATCTAATATTTCTTAACTAATTAGCGCCTACTTCTATGTATGCCTAAACATAAATTTTGAAATTTCAAATTATAATATTTTTGAGCCATGCAAATTATGATATGATTAATTAGCTCAAAGGAAATCACTATGTATTACTTATCTGATAATTACATGAAATTTGCCATATTATATATTTCTAAACTAAATGCACATATTATTGTATTTATTATATAAAGACATATATATTTAAATTCTAACGACATTTATTAATTGTTTAAGCACGGAATTCTTAATTAAACATCTTGCATTAAATTATCCTTAAATACAGATTATAAACAGTTTTTTAAATATAGAAATTACTATTACTAAAGAAACTATGTATAAGCTTGTGAATTTGGAGTGGAAAATTTGCATGTTATTTTTAAAAATATTCCGTCGTGTCCTCGCAGACCGTTTCCTTTGTTCGTGTATGCACGCACACGTGTACGTACTTACCTAGGCCGGAAGGGTTTATTGCTTATCTATTTTCGAATGGTTTCGGTTTATTTTATGACTTCGGACAGGATGTGTATTTTTCGTTGAGTGCTTTTATGGCAGGTATTTCGTTATCTTTTCGAAATCCTTGCCATAGTAAAAGGTTCCATTACTTATTGCAGGAAGCATGCATTTGTTTAAGTGGTTTTATGACTGCACTTTAGAGGGTTGGGATTTTTCTAATATTAGGTATCCTGTGGAATATTTTTGGTGGCTGTTATTTTATGAAATATATTTTCCGCGACGTTAAAATGATATAATCCCTTGACAATCAGTTATGGTCGGATTTCTCCGACCTCCCGACTGGTTACGGTTTTGAGCTCGCTTGTGCGGTCCTCTGCCTATTGTAAGGCGATTCAGTTCCCCATACCGATTACACTTTCAGCTACGGAGCTCTATATCGATCAAAAATTTTATGAACATAGCGTCTTTACCTAATCAAGCCCTGATTTTTATAATTAAATCTCCATTGTTTCGCTAATACGACTAGAATTCCTTTTATCTATAAAAAAATGCCTTCCGTACCCAAATTCTGCTCTATTACATTTTAAATAATGTTTCATTGCCATTCCTGTTAACTCGCTTCATTTAAAATGGTCGTCTTTAACATTTTTATCGCTTCTACACGGCACAATAAACTGTCGGAAACAAGGACAACACCACAACAACGCTATTATTTTACGGGCGGTGACATATCAATAGGAAATATATTAATAGTATTTCTTACTACTCTCTGTGTTGCTGATTTGTTTGGGTACTACAATTACCCAAACAAATCAGTATGTAGAAGAAAATTTCATTATTTCTTCCTACCCCACCTCACCCCTCAGGCCATCACAAGTAAATACTCAAAAACCAAAGGCAGTATATTTCGAATGCCCACATACAGGCAATTCGATCTAGTTGGGCATTCGTCTAGAACTATCGTATGAGTTGTGATTATGTTTTCCTTGTTGCTTATGTAACGAATTACAATGTATATCTGCATGGTGATTTTATAACTTTAGCGTTCTTTATTGACTTCACTATCGAGCTAACTTACCGAACTAAAGCCAGTTAAAGTTCGCTAAATCAGCGCGAAAGCTAAGGCAATATAGGACGCTAAAGTTATAAAATCAGCCCGCTGTACGATCGAACTGATAATTTAATACCCGAATAAATAGGAGTGCATTACCAACGCAGATTCCTTGAGTGCGCTTGTAAAAGTGCATAATATTGATTATCATAATTTAACCCAACAATACTCATCTATACTGTGACACATCGCTAAATTTGCAAAAAAAAACTGATGAAAAGATATTCTTATCGTTACATAAAAAATAAACTAAAACGGGGTATTTCTATTCTTATTTTATTTTCCAAATTTAATTTTCTCAACAATAAATATTAATTATAATTATCAAATGTAGTGAATAAAGTGCAATTATGCAGTCTGGATTAACCTGCGGTTGACACAGGACGCGTCCCGAATGTACTCGATCGCCGTTTGCATATCGGTCTAATTATAATGGGAAGCAAAAGTATATAGCAAAAGACCGAGTCAATAGCGGTATAAGCATTCCCAACTGGGCAACCGGTTGAAGAGGTCTTAGCGGCCTAAGGTCCTAAATATACCTAAAATGTCTGGTGCAGAAGGCAACGGGAGACCACTGCACTATATATCCCTAGTAGTTAGCAATGGAAAAGTCAAAAATAGCCATGGCCCCGAGTGCCCGGCGGCCCTTTAATGGGTCAGGGGTGCTAAGAATCCCCGGTGGAAAACTGGACCGGGATCACCAGTACGAAACAGCTTTTCCGGATGGCGCAAGACCGACAAAAGTATTCAGAGCTAACGACCAACCTCCAGTAATGAAGAGGCACTTCGAGAAGAAGAAGAAACGGGGTATGATATTTATTAACGATATCGCTGTCAGGGAGAGTGGTAATGACCGTCGCTATTTTTAGAGTAACAGATTAACAGATCGCGGTGACCATCGACAGAAAGGGAAAACTCCGTTTTGCCTGAAATAAAAAGTCACAGGGAAAAAATATTTTAGTATTTCGGGAGCAATGAATACGGGTCACCAACATAAACGTATTAATACATCAAGAACTAAGATTGATAGCCTATTCAATATTTACCATAATAATTAATATTGAATACCAGGAACATTTTTCTTTTTTTGACTAAATAGAACCGAAATCAAAAACAAAAGCGGTGACTCGTGGTCGGATTTTCAAAAAATCATTTGTTTTGTTTTAGCTTATTTGATGTCATAGTTTTATAGGAACCATAAAGTTTTATAAAGAATAATGACCAAAAATTTATGGAGCTTGGTCCAAATGTCCACTACTAACAAGACTACCTATGTAACAAAAATAGCCCACTAAATTCTGATTAATTCGGACCAGACCGCAGTCAAAAATATGCTATCAGTAATAATTATGATTCAATAGAAAAATCATGTTTTTTGTACGTTTTTCTGCGAAAAATAATTAAAATCATACTAACCAACGCTCATTTTAAACTAAACTGCGTGTATATGTGTTTGTGTGTGTGTGAGGGTGTGAAAGAGAGGGCGTGTGTGTGTCAACTCGCTTCCTGCTTCGTGTTAAGTTTTCGCGTGGATTTTGCTCCCTTGTTATATAAATAAAAGACGGGGAAATGATAAACCATAATGGTCATGTTTTACAGTGGTTTTATTAATGTCTTAAAGTGCGGTATAAAAAAATATAACTTAAGAAAATCCCTCATATATCTAGGTACATCTAAAATGATATTGTCTAGATCTGCAGCTGGAAACCTAATTACGGGTTTGTTTCTGGCCCATCCAAAATACCAGACAATTATCATCACGTGTGCACGCAACCGGTTTTTACCTGGCCGGGCCTGTGCGAAAGACACAAAAATCGTGTTATGTCTCACGAATAGTTTCGCGTGGCGCTAGCGATGAGTCTTATTAGCATGACATTATGTGAAGCTACTTGCTTACAATAAAAATGGATGGAAATAAATATAAGACTAATGAGCAAAAAAATATATCTTTTATTTTTCAATTGATCATAACTTTTCACTCACAACTTATATTATTTGTGACCTAGTCAAAGTTACTGTATATTTAGTGGACTATTCGTCACCATAATATTATTATGTCTCGATAGTGGTGGACATTTGGACCACTTTTGGTCATTCTTCTTTTATTTGAGTAGCATTAATTGTTTATAAAATACCTTTTATTAGAATAAGCTAACATTCTTCGTTTCCGAGATTAAGGTTATGTTGATGCAATGCTCACGAGTTTATAAAGGGTGAGTTTTAAGTAACCGGCCTCTTTAAAGGAGCTGAATGAATACGAGCAAATAGCAACTTTTGATTTTAAAAAAAATAATAAAAAAACAAAAAAGGTATAAAAAAACGTTTTGGTTTTATTTAATCACATCTGTAAATCTTAACTATTGAAAAAACAAGTTTGAGAAGCATTGAACTCGCTGCGCCATCTAGCGGTAGGTAAAATATAGCTAATAAACATTTTTTTGCGATATTTTACCAACCGCTAAATATCTCATCGTGTTCAACGCCTTTTATACTATTTTTCAGTTTTTTTTTTGTTTCAAAAAACAAATGTTTTCTCCATTTTTTTAAATAAAACGTTGCATACTTGGTCGTACTGATTCAACCAATTCAATGATGCCGGTATATTAAAACTCATCCTGTATATGTCTAATTTTCCAAAATATATGCTCCTAGATACAAGTTGTTGTAAAATAAATAAAACAATGGTATTCATAAAAAGAGAATGTATTAACTATTGCTAGGTATGTACATTCTGATTTATAACAAGTGTTAAAATTGTTAAGATAAATATCCTCAATGGGCCCGATTGCGTTTCTTTGTGAACGAAAACTGAAATTAGTTCAAGCGAACAAGATAGAGCAATACGTTAGAGCGGCATATGAAACGAACGATCGTCGATAAAAACTACCTGTCGAACTTATATTCGTCCGAATACAGTTGAATACATTTCGTGCGGTGTTAGATTCATATGCTTTATCTATTGTGGCTAGTTTTAATGCGAAAAAGTGACAACCGTTCTTTTCACATTCCGCTCTAGCATATTGCCCTGTCTCGTTCACACGGAATAATCTCCGATTTTAGTTTACGGAGAAACGCAATCGAGCCCAATAAGTGATTTACTTGGATGGAGCCGCTGCTTGGAAGGCAATTGCAAATCCGCCGTCTACGCTTAAAATAGCACCGGTGATATTCGAGGCTAAATCGCTAGCTAAAAAAGCAATAGCTGATGCTATTTCCTCAGGTTGTCCCACGCGTCCGATTGGATGAAAGCTAGCCATATTTTTTATCAGCTCAGTGTCATCCTCGATGTTCCTGCATGTTTTGTGAAACTCCGTTGGAACACCTCCAGGATTCACCGAATTCACTCTCACCTGCTTCGGAGCAACTTCCAGAGCGACGCACTTCGTAAAATGATCCAGAGCGGCTTTAGACATCGCATACGGTAGCGAAGTAGTGGTACCTTTCAACGCTGCAACACTTGAAATGTTAACGACGTTGCCTTTAGCCTTGATGAGATGAGGCATCGCTAATTTAGTTAGTTGTAAGACTGCCCGTACGTTCGTCCTGAACATTGCGTCGTAGTCTTCCAGTGTACACGCAGCCAATAATCCAGCTTTAGCAAATCCGGCATTGTTGACTAAGACATCGAGGCGGTTAAACTTCTTGATTGTTTCGTTTAGAATCTTATCAACATCTTCTTCCTTTGCTAAATCTGCCGCTATGGTAAATGGCTCCTCAGCACCTTTCTGCTTTTTACATTCTTCTGCTGTCTTTTGTAGATTGGCTGCGTTTCTCCCAGTTAATGATAGTTTGGCGCCGAGTTTGGCTAGGTAGACCGCAGTAGCTGCTCCGATTCCTGAGCTAGCACCTGTGATCAAAACTACTTTGCCTTTGAAATCCATCTGTAAAAAGCATTTGTGATTGTTTGAATTTTACCTTCAGGTCTACCAATTTTATTTAAAAATTAAATAGCTACACCTACCGTTTTCCGAGATGATCACAACATACTAAACTTGATAAACAATAACGCTACTTCTTTGCATTGATGTAATTCCAAGGCTAGAGATAAGACACATCAGCGTTGTCAGCTGTCATTCGTTTGATTATGGAAAATAATCAATTATCCCTTAACTACTTGCATGGGGTACATTTTACCACACGGTATGTTTGATGGGGATTCACGGTAGCTGCAAAAAAACTTCACCCTATACTATTCAGTTTCGAGAACGTCTTTGGTATTTGCAAGAAGACGTGGTATTTGCAAGTCAGCGACAGTATATGTCTAACTTTTATATTTAATTTACAAAAAGTAGTATATTATATTAAAAAAATAATTTAAATCGTTAGGTCATGTTTATTGGTCATATTATCAACAATTATGAATTCTTATCAAAATCAGTAAATTTATTGTCTCAAGTGTTAAAAACAAAAGACTTTTCCCTTTTACTGCATATAATTTCCCTTTCACTGCATAAATAGTTAAACGCTCACAAATAAGACACGCACAAATAACGGTATTATAGTCAAATTGGCATGCAAATACATACATACATATGCAGTAAAAATATAACCCTTCTTTTGGCAGTCAGGAAATAAATCAAAGCACATAGTACTAACCAAACCACACTCATAATTTCATCACAGGTAAAAAGTTTTACCGCCCAACGAAGTGGGCACGGGTCAGATAGTATTATATAAAACAGTAAATAAAGTATTTTATTTTACTTTTAAAATTGGGCTACATATACAAGCTTTTGTTTGACTTTAATGGCGAAATTAATTAATGGTTAAATTATCACTTCAATAGCACGTCCTATCAAACGATTACTGATAATTATGACATAACTGTTGACATTATCTCAATTTTCAACAATATTATTGTGAATAGATAACATACAGGTTATTCAGGGTATTATAAATGTTATTATGAAATACTTCCTGTATGATATTCTATTTATTATAGATATTAGAATTTTATATAAATAGAAAAAATATTTATTTATACGTTTCATTATTTAATTAAGTAATTATTTAAATATGGCATTTGAAAATCACATGTATCTCTAATACCCATATCAATTTACATGTATTTATATTTAATAAAAATAAAATAACATGAACACATGCAATAATATGAGCATTAGCATGTGGGTATTGGGCTCGATTGCGTTTCTTCGTGAACTAAAGTCGGAAATTAGTCCGTGTGAACGAGACAGGGCAATACGCTAGAGCGGAGTGTGAGATGCCCGGTTGTCACTTTTTCGCATTAAAACTGCCCGCCAAGGTCAAATCTTACACCGCACGAAATATGCTCGAATTTATTCGGACGAGTATAAGTTCGCCAGTTAGTATTTATCGACGATCGTTCGTTTCATATTCCGCTCTAACCTATTGCTCTGTCTCGTTCGCTTGGACTAATTTTAGTTTTAGTTCACAAAGAAACGCAATCGGGCCCATTGTTGATGTACAACTAAGTGCTAAGACTTGTTCCAATGCAGCGAGCTCTTTAGTTTATATGTTCAAAAATTGTCTGGGAGCTAATGGGTCAACTGCAGTTAAGCCATTAAAACCCATGTGATAGGGTCAGCCAAACTCACAACTAGAGTTGCTAACTACAACGGGCGAACCCGTCACCTCGGGAAGTTTTAACGATATTAGATCTTTCCGTCTCCCGTGATGTGAGCGTAGAAGACTTAGGACAAGAACAATCCACCGTATAGTTAAGCCAATGCTTTACCGCGAGATAACCAGGTTAATCACTTTGCGGGCCGACACTCGCGCCCTTACTTCCAGTTAAAACCAGATTACTCTGGTTTCCCGACTGGTTACAAGTTCGTGGTCACTTGCGCGGTCCTCTCCCTTACGTAGCGGTGATACGATGTCTACCGGTGTTTACCCGGTATCGGGAAGTTGATTGTTCGTTTTATGAGCAGTTTCCATAAGGTGAACAACTACCCCCGGAGTGCTACCCAGCGGGCTTACACTCACGCCCTTACTTCCAATTGCGACCAGATTACTCCAGTCTCTCGATTGGTTACGAGTTCGAGGTCGCTTGCGCGGTCCTCTCCCTTACAAAGCGGTGAAACGCTGTTTACCGAATCTATCGCGGACCACAGCGTCCTTTGCCCGGCTGTTCACCCAGGATCGGGTAGCCGATGGTCGTTTCAAGAGCAGTCGCCGTAAGGTCCGCAACCACCTCCGCTCTATAGGAAACAGTACTGCTTCCAGACTCCCTCGACTGTTAGTCAGAGTGCGCAATCGATTGGCAATGCCGCACGGAGCGCAGACCGTCCAGGAGCGCCAGAAGGTTGATTCCTAGGGGAAACTAACCATTAGGCCAGACTCCTAACCAGGCTCGCACTTCATACGTGGAGGCCGTCGGATGGGTGTTGACCCGTGAGTGTGACCAACGCTGAACAGAATGGGTCTTCGTGGCCAAATCAGAAAGGGCCTCTTAGCTCCCAATTCACGCAGAAGTATTTCAGTATATTGAATTTCATTTTGTTTGTTTCAAATTTTACCTAAATATTCATGGATATTTCTCAAATTTTTATGTTGGCGGTTTTTTAAATTGACCAGCAAATTACATCATTATTAATTGATATTGTCGTATGTAAATCAAAAACTTCAGCATTGTGGCTAGATTAGACCACCGCGAAACACAGACAGACTGTAAATATAAATAATAGTTAGCGATCACTCTTAGATATCGCTAGAATAATGAAAATATACATATTGTATAATGTTGTTTTTTGTCGTCTTATAAAATGGTAAGATCCCAGTAAAGAATTTATAATAACGCAAATAATAAATTGGTGTAAGTATTATAAAATTTCTTTATATAAAATAAATAATAAAATTAAAATGAATAAATATAATATTAATTGTATCTGTTCGATATTGTTGTGGATAATTCGAATTCAATTTTAATATTATATTTGGCATAAATCAATTATCGATTGGTGAGATCTGTCAACTCACAAAAACCTGACAGTTGGCAACATCGCCCGCTTTCGAAAGGGGCGCGGGTCAGTCTGTCATTCGAACGGTAGCAACGATTTTCGACCGCGGTCACGGCCTCGCCGACTCAGACAAAAACCTCGTTTGTTGTCTCGGAATCGCGGACTCGGATTCGTTGTAAAGGCACATCGATCCTTCAGTGGTGTTACGACTGCACCACCACAGGAAACAGCACGCGCCATACACATGTTAGCGCACGCGTCGTGCCGGACACGCCGCACGAATCCCTCGATCGTGCCGTGCGCGCTACGCAGAAGCGGAATCTCAGCGCGCAATCACACTGCTGCAGCTACACGACCGTCAAGGTACGTGAGTTTTGATTAGCAATCGCCATATCGATAATTCACCTTTCAATACTCATCATAAGTTTTCAAACGCTTCCACTGTCAACTAAACTTTGCACAAGCAACCAAATGATCCACCAGAAACCCACTTGATATCCCCGTCAGACGGTTTAATTATGAGGCGGGATATCGCACAGTATCAGCGGACGGTGGCGCTGTAACCAAGAGCCCCACTAAATATCTCAGAAGACTCTCTCTACGCGGAGTTTAAACATATAATGCAAAACGCAAAAATTCGGGCAAAACTAAAAAAAATACAAGGTTTATCCATTTACAGCTCTTCTACACCTAGGTTTAGTTCGATAATGCCGAACTAGATCGAGCCAGGTCTAACCAGGTCGATCCAGATCGAACCACTCATTTAATAGATCACGTTATCTGCAAGGCTGTATTTATGTACTTTTGCGGTAAACGTTGGTTGATAACACCGCACGTAATGATAAAACGATAATACAATTTAAGAACGGTATTGACCTTATCAATCATGAAGATTATGCCATATTTTTTAACAAAAATAACGACATGTGAAACATTGCGTAATATGTAGTAATCTTATATATAAAAATGAATCGCCGTGCGTTAGTCTCGCAGGATCTCGGAAATGACACGACCGATTTGAATATTTTTTCTTTTATTTTGTTTGGCTTGATTCAGCGGTGGTTTACAAAAAAAAATATTTAGAAAAAACCCAAAGGAACAGCTAAAAAATCAAAAAAAACGAAATTAGTACTTCTAGGGATGGCCACTTCGTATTTCTCTCAATAGATGGCGCTTTCTATATTTTCTAACAATAGATTCTATTGTTTGACAGCTACGCCATTCATAATTCATTCCGCGCCACTGTGTGAAATTGTTATTACATTTAACGTCGTTTTTTCTTTTAAAAAAGGTAGTGGGATTGGAGAATATATTTGTTTCAAGCGAATTTAATTGCATTTTGCAAAAAATCACTTTGATCAACCATTATATAAAGGTAAATAGACTTTGCAGGCTTATACATAACTACAAATTTGGTCTTAGTCTGAGGATTTCAATATTGTTAAGTTCTCAAGAAATGTTCGACAGATTTGAGTGACTGAAAATAATTCCGTGTCTTTTTACAGTGTTCGTTATAATGCCGAGAAGAATAGGTAACATAGGTCGTCGTAGGCAGTCAAATGCGCGGCGATCTACTTCACGTGCAAGCCGCACTGACGATCAGCGAGCGACGGATAATGAAAATAGTCGTATTGGCATGTCCGAATTATGTTTGAGAGCGACTGAAAATGAACGACAAGCGAATACATTGAGGATGCAACAATTTTGTGCACAACATACACAAAGCCAGCAATCACGACAAAATCAACATGACCGATTGCGCCGTCGCAGTATTCCTGACAACCTGGAAAAAGCGGCATTCCATTACGATCCGGAAATCGATTACGGTGCGGAGAGATCAGTAGCAAGACTTTCACCTTTCCTTCTCCGACAGACTCACTACTTCGTACATCATCCCTCAAACAGTTTTGATGAAAAAACCAGTAGGGCAGTCCCCACCCTAAACAATGTAGTATTTTCTGACCTTATATCGTCCCGGTCCCCTGGCTTGGACATCATATTTACAGACGGCTCTAAGGCAGAGGTTAGAAATTGTGTGGGCGTGGGAATTTTCTACCACAACCGTAGAGTAGTCATGTTGTGGATTTATATTACTAAGTTTACCTTATGCACACATTTTAAATTATTTGATTTTGTTTGTATTTCTTTTAATAAATTATTGACCTATTTATCCTTTGCAATATGCTATGATATCCGTGTTAGTCCGTTCTACAATATTTCTCATTTTTGCTTTCATGAGTGTGATTCTTGATTTCTTCCTCTTCTTTGCTATGGTGTGGATTTGAAATTTTAACATCTTAGTCTGCTGTGAACATGCCCTTCAAATGATAAAGCTCTTTTCGTTTTCCTGTCAGGTCCTATAGATCGTAGACCACAGCCGATTTATTTTTAACCGACTTAAAAAAAAGGGGGAGGTTATAAATTCGATCGTATTTTTCTTTAAATGTTTGTTACTTTAGAAATCCCTCATTTATGAATTTCTTTGGAAAATTCTTTTTATTTGAAAGGATGTACTTCCAGATTCGTCACATCTTTATCAAAATTTTGTTCTGATGATGTGATCCATGAGGAATTGAAGGAACTCCTCAAATATTATCATATGAAGTTGAAAATTTACATGTTGGTTCAGCTCCGATGACAATGCATTTTATATAGCAAGCATGCCCTGATTCTATACCCAGGATTGGCTCCCGACGAGGGGACTCCTCAGCGGTTAACAGCACAGTCGCGAAATTTTGTATATGCATTCAATTATGACAGCCCGATCTAAGTTTCATCAAGGCAGGACTGCGGCATCCAGGGTTGGCTTCCAACGAGGGAACTCCTCAACGATTAACGGCACAGACACGAAATTTTGTATACGCATTTAATTATGATAGCCTCTGTTCTAAGTTTCACCATGACATGGCTGCTGCACTTATAAAAAAAAATAACTCAGTTATTTTTGTTAACATTTTGTTTATAACCTGCAACTTCGCATTACGAAGATCTAGGGGCTAATTTTCTTGAGAAAAAATACGCTTTCTTTGATATGAAATATGGTCGTAGCTATACCGTACCACCCACGTTATACTTAATCCGTTTTCACCGTAAGCATGGAATCGTCCATCGATTAAGACTAATTCTCCTCCGAAGAACAAATATGAGGGGCTAAACGTCGCCGTCATACCGGTTGTGTTCAAGGCATGTTATATAAGTGGTACCTACTTTTAATTCCTTCCATGACCTGATTTTTTCGCTTACTGTCCTTTACACTTTTTTTCGCGTGTCCTTTCAGCAGTTTCATGTATATCACCTTCGGTCTTTTTTCCATAATGTTTTATTCTATCTACTTATATCTTATATATAAAAATGAATCGCCGTGCGTTAGTCTCGCAAGATCTCGAAAATGACTCGACCGATTTAAATGATTATTCTTTTGTTTTGTTTGCCTTAATTCAGGGGTGGTTTACAAAAAAAATATTTAAGAAAAATTAAAAGAAACAACTGAAAATCGAAAAAAACGAAATTGGTCTTTTTGGGAAATGGGCCCCTTTCAATAGATGGCGTTCGCGGCGATCCTATTGTTTGACAGCTCATCCATAACTGTTATTCATTCCGTGCGATTGTGTAAAATTTGAAAAAGTCGAAAAAGTCAAGAGTCGGAAAAGTCAAAAAAGTAAAAAAAGTTGAAAAAGTCGAAAACGTAGAAAAAGTCGAAAAAGTCGGAATAGTCGAAAACTCGGAAAAGTCCAAAAAGCCGGAAAAAGTCAAAAAAGTCGAAAAAGTCAAGAAAGTCGAAAAATGCAAAAACGTCGGAAAAGTCGAAAAAGCATTAATTTTTTATCATGGAAAATTAAATACATTGAATTTTTTTTAATTATAAAACGACTTTCATTTAATCACCGAACGAAACTCAAACTGTACACGATTCGGCCATATTATAGATTTCAATGAATTGGATTCGGAATTTGATTATCGTTTCAATAAACGTTTATAAAGAGTTACAAACAAATCAATTTTAGGTGGTACGAAGTTCACCGGGTCATCTAGTACTAATATAAAAATAATCAGTTAGAAACGTATAGTTTAATACCTAGTGGTTTCCAATGAATTACCTTTTTATATTAGTTTTTAAAGTGCGGTCTCAATAGCAATGAGAAAGAAAGAATTTAATGCTTAGTTTTGAATAAGTTAATAGCAAAAACACATAAAAATTTTTTATAAATGATTCGGAATATTGGGCGTATTGAGGGTTTATTGAGGGAATTCAAAATGTCAGGGTAAAATTTAAAACAGGCATAATTGAATGCGTATACAAAATTGTGTATGCTGTCAAAATATTTGGGGTGACGCAACCGAGTTTTATTTGAATTGCTTACATTTTGAGCTCAAAACATACGGATAGCTTTCAAGGACATATGAATGTATGGGAATATCATGGCATCTGCGTGCGCAGGGGTGGAAGAGGATCCGAAAACAGATTGGTTCAGGTCAAAATAAACTGTGGGTAGTACAAGAGGGTTAACCCTAGAACCGTACCCATATTGACACCTACATAAACAGTATCCTGGGGTACCCATTTACCCCATGAAATAAAATATTTTTTTACGGAAATTGAAACATTTATTGAAATGAAACTTCGATATCCTAATAACACATTTGGGCAGTCATTACTTAGCATATTAGTCTAATTGCGAGTAACTCTTCATACAGTCATAGCACACTTTCAATTGGTGCTCACTGCAAATAAATGCTTTGCACATGGCAAATATTGCTGTTGAGATTTTTGGTCTTTGGATATTGGGCATGCAATACATCTTCCCATTTTTGACTTCTGAGGCATTGGTGTATTAGACCGTCGTTTTCTTTATGATACCACCAATATTTTGCTGTAAATTCATTGACAAATTCCAATTGCTCGTGAGTGGGGGTGTGGTATCATCAGGGGTTTTCTCCGTAGTAAAAGTCGTTCTTGCTGAAGTTGAAGTAGTTTATTGCAGAAGGTGTTTGATGCTTGCCAGTTGTAACGCTTCGAATGATAAGTCGTAGTGTGTGTAGTGTGTGAGTGATGATGATGATCGCGGCTGAGAGTCGCCAGATGATGATGAAGAGCGCGTGTACTTGTGAACGATGCGGTTGACTGCCGCCAGAGGATGATGATGATGAGTGAGCGCGGTAGCCGTCCACTAGAGGATGATGATGATGAGCGAGGTATAGGCGCGGTGTGTGCTCACTAGAGGATGATAAATAATCAATCGAATGTATGTGCTTTTATACGGTGCTAAATGATGCAATGCCGTAGGCGTGGGGGCAGTGAGTATGTCCGATTGAATCGATTAGGAGAAATGATATTAGTCATCGGCTGTGTCTGCATTAATTGCTAGATGACCCGGTGAACTTCGTACCACCTAAAATTGATTTGTTTGTAACTCTTTATAAACGTTTATTGAAACGATAATCAAATTCCGAATCCAATTCATTGAAATCTATAATATGGCCGAATCGTGTACAGTTTGAGTTTCGTTCGGTGATTAAATGAAAGTCGTTTTATAATTAAAAAAAATTCAATGTATTTAATTTTCCATGATAAAAAATTAATGCTTTTTCGACTTTTCCGACGTTTTTGCATTTTTCGACTTTCTTGACTTTTTCGACTTTTTTGACTTTTTCCGGCTTTTTGGACTTTTCCGAGTTTTCGACTATTCCGACTTTTTCGACTTTTTCTACGTTTTCGACTTTTTCAACTTTTTTTACTTTTTTGACTTTTCCGACTCTTGACTTTTTCGACTTTTTCAAATTTTACACAATCGCACGGAATGAATAACAGTTATGGATGAGCTGTCAAACAATAGGATCGCCGCGAACGCCATCTATTGAAAGGGGCCCATTTCCCAAAAAGACCAATTTCGTTTTTTTCGATTTTCAGTTGTTTCTTTTAATTTTTCTTAAATATTTTTTTTGTAAACCACCCCTGAATTAAGGCAAACAAAACAAAAGAATAATCATTTAAATCGGTCGAGTCATTTTCGAGATCTTGCGAGACTAACGCACGGCGATTCATTTTTATATATAAGATATAAGTAGATAGAATAAAACATTATGGAAAAAAGACCGAAGGTGATATACATGAAACTGCTGAAAGGACACGCGAAAAAAAGTGTAAAGGACAGTAAGCGAAAAAATCAGGTCATGGAAGGAATTAAAAGTAGGTACCACTTATATAACATGCCTTGAACACAACCGGTATGACGGCGACGTTTAGCCCCTCATATTTGTTCTTCGGAGGAGAATTAGTCTTAATCGATGGACGATTCCATGCTTACGGTGAAAACGGATTAAGTATAACGTGGGTGGTACGGTATAGCTACGACCATATTTCATATCAAAGAAAGCGTATTTTTTCTCAAGAAAATTAGCCCCTAGATCTTCGTAATGCGAAGTTGCAGGTTATAAACAAAATGTTAACAAAAATAACTGAGTTATTTTTTTTTATAAGTGCAGCAGCCATGTCATGGTGAAACTTAGAACAGAGGCTATCATAATTAAATGCGTATACAAAATTTCGTGTCTGTGCCGTTAATCGTTGAGGAGTTCCCTCGTTGGAAGCCAACCCTGGATGCCGCAGTCCTGCCTTGATGAAACTTAGATCGGGCTGTCATAATTGAATGCATATACAAAATTTCGCGACTGTGCTGTTAACCGCTGAGGAGTCCCCTCGTCGGGAGCCAATCCTGGGTATAGAATCAGGGCATGCTTGCTATATAAAATGCATTGTCATCGGAGCTGAACCAACATGTAAATTTTCAACTTCATATGATAATATTTGAGGAGTTCCTTCAATTCCTCATGGATCACATCATCAGAACAAAATTTTGATAAAGATGTGACGAATCTGGAAGTACATCCTTTCAAATAAAAAGAATTTTCCAAAGAAATTCATAAATGAGGGATTTCTAAAGTAACAAACATTTAAAGAAAAATACGATCGAATTTATAACCTCCCCCTTTTTTTTAAGTCGGTTAAAAATAAATCGGCTGTGGTCTACGATCTATAGGACCTGACAGGAAAACGAAAAGAGCTTTATCATTTGAAGGGCATGTTCACAGCAGACTAAGATGTTAAAATTTCAAATCCACACCATAGCAAAGAAGAGGAAGAAATCAAGAATCACACTCATGAAAGCAAAAATGAGAAATATTGTAGAACGGACTAACACGGATATCATAGCATATTGCAAAGGATAAATAGGTCAATAATTTATTAAAAGAAATACAAACAAAATCAAATAATTTAAAATGTGTGCATAAGGTAAACTTAGTAATATAAATCCACAACATGACTACTCTACGGTTGTGGTAGAAAATTCCCACGCCCACACAATTTCTAACCTCTGCCTTAGAGCCGTCTGTAAATATGATGTCCAAGCCAGGGGACCGGGACGATATAAGGTCAGAAAATACTACATTGTTTAGGGTGGGGACTGCCCTACTGGTTTTTTCATCAAAACTGTTTGAGGGATGATGTACGAAGTAGTGAGTCTGTCGGAGAAGGAAAGGTGAAAGTCTTGCTACTGATCTCTCCGCACCGTAATCGATTTCCGGATCGTAATGGAATGCCGCTTTTTCCAGGTTGTCAGGAATACTGCGACGGCGCAATCGGTCATGTTGATTTTGTCGTGATTGCTGGCTTTGTGTATGTTGTGCACAAAATTGTTGCATCCTCAATGTATTCGCTTGTCGTTCATTTTCAGTCGCTCTCAAACATAATTCGGACATGCCAATACGACTATTTTCATTATCCGTCGCTCGCTGATCGTCAGTGCGGCTTGCACGTGAAGTAGATCGCCGCGCATTTGACTGCCTACGACGACCTATGTTACCTATTCTTCTCGGCATTATAACGAACACTGTAAAAAGACACGGAATTATTTTCAGTCACTCAAATCTGTCGAACATTTCTTGAGAACTTAACAATATTGAAATCCTCAGACTAAGACCAAATTTGTAGTTATGTATAAGCCTGCAAAGTCTATTTACCTTTATATAATGGTTGATCAAAGTGATTTTTTGCAAAATGCAATTAAATTCGCTTGAAACAAATATATTCTCCAATCCCACTACCTTTTTTAAAAGAAAAAACGACGTTAAATGTAATAACAATTTCACACAGTGGCGCGGAATGAATTATGAATGGCGTAGCTGTCAAACAATAGAATCTATTGTTAGAAAATATAGAAAGCGCCATCTATTGAGAGAAATACGAAGTGGCCATCCCTAGAAGTACTAATTTCGTTTTTTTTGATTTTTTAGCTGTTCCTTTGGGTTTTTTCTAAATATTTTTTTTTGTAAACCACCGCTGAATCAAGCCAAACAAAATAAAAGAAAAAATATTCAAATCGGTCGTGTCATTTCCGAGATCCTGCGAGACTAACGCACGGCGATTCATTTTTATATATAATATAAAAATAATCAGTTAGAAACGTATAGTTTAATACCTAGTGGTTTCCAATGAATTACCTTTTTATATTAGTTTTTAAAGTGCGGTCTCAATAGCAATGAGAAAGAAAGAATTTAATGCTTAGTTTTGAATAAGTTAATAGCAAAAACACATAAAAATTTTTTATAAATGATTCGGAATATTGGGCGTATTGAGGGTTTATTGAGGGAATTCAAAATGTCAGGGTAAAATTTAAAACAGGCATAATTGAATGCGTATACAAAATTGTGTATGCTGTCAAAATATTTGGGGTGACGCAACCGAGTTTTATTTGAATTGCTTACATTTTGAGCTCAAAACATACGGATAGCTTTCAAGGACATATGAATGTATGGGAATATCATGGCATCTGCGTGCGCAGGGGTGGAAGAGGATCCGAAAACAGATTGGTTCAGGTCAAAATAAACTGTGGGTAGTACAAGAGGGTTAACCCTAGAACCGTACCCATATTGACACCTACATAAACAGTATCCTGGGGTACCCATTTACCCCATGAAATAAAATATTTTTTTACGGAAATTGAAACATTTATTGAAATGAAACTTCGATATCCTAATAACACATTTGGGCAGTCATTACTTAGCATATTAGTCTAATTGCGAGTAACTCTTCATACAGTCATAGCACACTTTCAATTGGTGCTCACTGCAAATAAATGCTTTGCACATGGCAAATATTGCTGTTGAGATTTTTGGTCTTTGGATATTGGGCATGCAATACATCTTCCCATTTTTGACTTCTGAGGCATTGGTGTATTAGACCGTCGTTTTCTTTATGATACCACCAATATTTTGCTGTAAATTCATTGACAAATTCCAATTGCTCGTGAGTGGGGGTGTGGTATCATCAGGGGTTTTCTCCGTAGTAAAAGTCGTTCTTGCTGAAGTTGAAGTAGTTTATTGCAGAAGGTGTTTGATGCTTGCCAGTTGTAACGCTTCGAATGATAAGTCGTAGTGTGTGTAGTGTGTGAGTGATGATGATGATCGCGGCTGAGAGTCGCCAGATGATGATGAAGAGCGCGTGTACTTGTGAACGATGCGGTTGACTGCCGCCAGAGGATGATGATGATGAGTGAGCGCGGTAGCCGTCCACTAGAGGATGATGATGATGAGCGAGGTATAGGCGCGGTGTGTGCTCACTAGAGGATGATAAATAATCAATCGAATGTATGTGCTTTTATACGGTGCTAAATGATGCAATGCCGTAGGCGTGGGGGCAGTGAGTATGTCCGATTGAATCGATTAGGAGAAATGATATTAGTCATCGGCTGTGTCTGCATTAATTGCCAAAATGATATGGAATTCAATGTCAGTTGGCGCGTGTAATATTAAGTGTGTTTGCGGTTATGGATTTCTAGAATCTAATTCTTTTGTTGATTCGATATGTTGGGCGAAGTACCAACAGTTCTTTGTAAAAGGTGCTCCTCCAAAGGCGGTTTTATGATGTACATTGCGAGAGTCTTCAGATAGGAACGCCTATTTTCAAATACTTGTTTCCCATTGACGTTAAACGATTGCAGCAGTATCTAGGCATTAATTCCAACTATATTTAATATCCCAAAAAACAAGCACAGGCTGCAGCATCAAGTTTTATGTGAAACGATGTACGTGTGGCATAATTCGTCGAAAGTGTCAACTTAAATATTTGTTTTATTATAAAAGCTTAATTATATCCGGGAGATTAACCGTTTTATAACACCTTGATTTCCGCGAAAAAATCCTGTATAACTTTATCAGGCTCCTCTTTTAAAACATCCCCAAGAACTTTCGATCCTTTTTCACTTTCATCCAAAATGATCCTCGAAATTACGTTTTCAGTCAAATCACTAGAAGTGATCTGCCATCTTATATATAAAAATGAATCGCCGTGCGTTAGTCTCGCAAGATCTCGAAAATGACTCGACCGATTTGAATGATTATTCTTTTGTTTTGTTTGCCTTGATTCAGGGGTGGTTTACAAAAAAAATATTTAGGAAAAATTAAAAGAAACAACTGAAAATCGAAAATATCGAAATTGGTCTTTTTGGGAAATAAGCCCCTTTCAATAGATGGCGTTCGCGGCGATCCTATTGTTTGACAGCTGCGCCATCCATAACTGTTATTCATTCCGTGCGATTGTGTAAAATTTCAAAAAGTCGAAAAGTCAAAAAAGTCAAAAAAGTCAAAAGAGTCAAAAAAAGTCAAAAAAGACAAAAAAGTTGAAAAAGTCGAAAACGTAGAAAAAATCTAAAAAATCGGAAAAGTCGAAAAGTTGAAAAGTCGGAAAAGTCCAAAAAGTCAAAAAAGTCGAAAAAGACAAGAAAGTCGAAAAATGCAAAAAAGTCGGAAAAGTCGAAGAAGCATTATTATTTTATCATGTAAATTAAATACATTGAATTTATTTTAATTATAAAACGATTTTCATTTAATCACCGAACGAAACTCAAACCGTTTACGATTCGGCCATATTATAGATTTCAATGAATTGGATTTGGAAGGTTGATATAATCAATAAACGCTTATGAAGAGTTACAAACAAATCAATTTTAAATGGTACGAAGTTCACCGGGTCATCTAGTCTGAAATAAAATATAAACTCGTGTCAACCTAAACAAAAAAGTACAAAACGTAACATTAAAACATAACAACGTAACTACAACACTATTGTATAGTAGGTAGGTACATAACATTTTCAATTTTAAATTAGTATATAATTAATTATTATCACTGACAATATAGACTCCATAAAACAAAACAAAAACAATATTTCTTTAAGAATTATACCTATGTATATTTATTGAATAAAACTTACGTTAACTGTATTCAGGGGTACCGAGGTACCCCAAGCTTTCTTTGCAACGTGCACGAGCTAGCATGCATGTCGAGTGATAGTGCTCCCCGCCCCTCTTGAAGTAACTTTAAGTCTTGAAATTTAAATACCGAACGAATTTGTATTGGATATTTTGTAATCTGTTGATATGAACTTGATAATGGGGATACCATATTGAAGAGGCAGACTCAAGGTGCGATCGAACAAACGCATTGTATAACAATTCTAATATGAATGGATCAAAGATTTGGATGGTTTGGTGCTCGAATTATGAAACCAAGCATTTTGTTGGATTTTTCAGCAATTGCAGCGACATGTGCCCGAAAACTTAACCTGTCGACTTAGACCACACTGAGGTTCTCGATAGAATTACGCTTCGCGATAGGAAAATCAGAGAACTGATATAAGAAATCAATCTTGTTTCTGTTTCGCGTAAAGCTTATGTGGAAACATTTTGCTATGTTCATTTTAATCTTGTTAGCTGTGTGATAGCTTGTTCTGTTTCACCATGACATGACTGCTGCACCTAGGGTTGGCTGCTGACGAGAAGACTTCTCAACGGCCAACAGCACAGACATTAAATTTTGTATACGCATTCAATTAGGATATCCCGCTCTATGTTCCACAATGGGACGGCTGCTGCACTCAGGGTTGGCTCGGGACAGAGCATTTTAATAAAAGCTTGTTTCTAAAAATGTGTATTTACTATTGACTTATTATATTATAAATAAATGAAATAACATATGCAATATTTATGTTCATGTTATTGTTATTTTTTTCAAAAAGAAAAGACTACTCTAAATTGCTTCAAAATTGAACTAAATATATATAACTTGTGGTTTAATCACAAAACAGATATATTATTTTTTAATTAGCGGTTTTAAAATGAATAAGTATCAAGTAAGCAAGAAACTTTTTATTATACCTATACGAATGAGTTGAATTCTTTTAAATCAGTAACAGATTTGGCATATTTACAAAACTTTTTCGCATTTTTGGCAATCGGTCACTTACCTCAGCGACACATACTCGTACACCTCGCTGTAGGTATGATTGACGTGTGAGATGCTTAGAATGCATGGTAGATAATTAGCTATATTAGGAAAGAGAGAGCTATACTTCTCTCTCATTGCGTCATATCTTTGCAGGGTTTAATTAAAACTACAATTGAAACGATGTGCTGTTAATTTAATTGTGTTGTATTTTAATTAGCCTTTTTGCCAAGTGAACTACCTCCATCGATATTGAGAATTACTCCAGTTGTATTAGACGACAAATCACTAGCTAAAAATGCAATGGCTGCTGCTACTTCTTCCACAGTACCGACGCGAGCGAAATGCTGATTCTTGGTAATCATTTCGATAACAGCAGTGTCATCTTCTACGTTTCGACTCCTCTTCTGAAATCCAGTGTGGACTGGTCCGGGATTAACGGAGTTCACGCGCACCAACTTTGACGCTACGTCAAAAGCGAGGCTTCTAGTAAAGTGGTCCAAAGCGGCCTTGGACATTGCATATGCGATTCCAGAAGGATATGCCCTCAGGGACGTGGCACTCGAAACGTTCACGACGTTTCCTTTGCTCGCAATCAAGTGGGGCATCGCTAGTTTGGTCAGGTGCAAAACGGCGCGAACGTTAATCCGAAACATTCCGTCGAAGTCTAAGAGTTTCATCGATTCCAGGTTTGCGAAAATTCCGAAACCAGCGTTATTCACTAGAACATCGAGGCGGTTGAACCTCTCGATCGTTCCTTTAAGTATCTTCTCGATGTGGTCCTCTATCGACAAGTCTCCTGGTATCGAGTAAACTTCCGCCCCTTTTTTAGTGCACTCGTCTGTAGTTTTCTGTAAGTTGATTTCGTTTTTTCCAGTTAAAGCTAATTTTGCTCCTAGGCCAGCCAAGTAAATAGAAGTTGCTGCACCGATTCCCGAACAAGCTCCTGTGATGAGAATCACTTTATCTTTAAAATCCATTATTTGAACAATAACTAGATCTTCAGCGCCAGATAGATAAATTATCAAAAGGAGACTGCGATAATATAGGAAGCAACGCATTCTTTTATATCGAAAGATGAATCTCTAATATCACTAAACCACATTGTTATCAACCGCTGTGTCTTTGTATTTGTTATCAATTACAATCAAACGCAACGTTTTTATAAAAAATCTGTGTTATCTAACCAAAAAACACATATATACATTTCCCTAATAACGTAGTAGTAGAATAACAAAAGTCAATCTTGAAAATTTAGTGGAAAACAATTCTAGTTTAAACAGGTTTATATAAAATATATGTCACTTAACACAGTTGGAGGCTAAAATTCTGATCGATTGACAGCAAAATTCGGCTGTAAAATCATCTGAAAAAGTTAGCTTCATATTAGCAATCATCTAACAGGTAAATATATTAAAAGGAATAAAAACATGACTTCCATTACATAAAGTGAACTACTGTATTTATAATTTGTTTGTATTTATAAATATGTTTGGTTTATTTATTTTATTTTATTTTATTTTATTTTATTTTATTCTGGAAACAAACAGAATTACATACAATGCAATAAAAACCTATTTAAAAGTGACAAAAATCCATTAATGTGATTCCGAATATAAAGTATACAAAATGAACGCAATATAATTTTATATTGTTTCCGCTTGAGAATGGGGGGAATCAGGATGGGAAGTGAGGTGAAAGGGAGAGACAAAATAGATAAAAATATATTATGTATGTATATAAATATATTTATATTTAATTTTAGGTATGATATATAGTTAAAATAATGAATATACTTGAAATAAAATTATGTCCTTGAACTAAATTAAATGAAATATAATATGTATAAATGTTTTGTGATCATCTAGATAGACTCTAGATTTTTTTTATTGAGTTCTTATACGAGGTTTTTGATGAGTGTAATATGTCCACACTTAAAAAGTCTGTATTATATCTATGACACGCTCTGTATAGAAATGCATTTTGAGATGCGTTGGTTTTCACCACAGGGAGATGAAATATTCGATGTGATCGAACAGGGCGGGGAGGAACATAAAATTTATTTATCCATATACATTGATACATTTATTAAGATAGATTTTCGGAATGAATTCAGTCAGACCTTTTATTTGACACTAAACACGATATATTTATGTTAATTTATTAACATTTGGAGGTTTGGATATTTAAACAACCATTTACTTGATATTTGGACAGCTAAGGATGACATTCTTGAACGATTCTAACAATACCACATAATTCTAAATCGGGTCGAGCATTTATAAGTTATGGTGGAATAAAGAAACCGAAAACATACATAGATGAACCCTGGACACATTACACTCCTTTTTTGCTGGGTAGACGTGTAAAAAAGAACTTTCGATACGTGACGTGTAGAAAATAAAAGATTCGATAGGTTGCTGCCAGTATTTTTAGACGAGCATTTACATACATAATATTTTTTAAACTCCTAATTATAGTAATACTATTTCATAACAATGGTACCTATTATAAATAGGATAGAAAACGAATTTACCGCGTGAAATTTGTAGGACCCGACGTTTCGGTGACGTTGCAGCCGCCGTTGTCTAGGGTAGACTAAAGAGCTGTCAGTCCGTTGTTTTGCGGGTAGGCCGCAAACCGCTGCCCCCACTGCGTAGGTTATAACGGTGGTGGGGGGCCGGGCTCGGAGCGCGGGAATTTTTAAAATCCGTCTTGCACACAACACTCACTGTATCCTGTTTTACGTCTTTGCGTTCGGCGTTCGGCGGCGGGAACATTTTAAGAAGAGGGTTCCACGTAGAAGAGAGTTTGTAGCCGTCATCTCTATTGAAGTTCGGAGTTCTTCTTATTTCAATGGCTTCCCGGATCATGCGAGGAAAGTAGAATTGTTCCTTGGATAGAACAATGGGATTTTGAAACTGCATCCAGTGGTTACTTCCGCTATCCAATATATGTTCGCAGATCGCCGATTTTTCTCGCTGAACGTTTTTAACAGCTTTGATGTGTTCTGTCAGTCGCGTGGCTATGGGCCGTTTCGTTTGTCCAACGTAGGCTAGACCGCAGCTGCACCTGCAGCAGACCTGCAGACCGTTATAACCTACGCAGTGGTGGCAGCGGTTTGCGGCCTACCCGCAAAAACAACGGACTGACAGCTCTTTAGTCTACCCTAGACAACGGCGGCTGCAACGTCACCGAAACGTCGGGTCCTACAAATTTCACGCGGTAAATTCGTTTTCTATCCTATTTATAATGTCAAACAACCGCGATAGTCTTCGATTTTATAATGGTACCTATATTATATAAACAGATAAATATACAGTTAATAATTATATATTTCACATTTTAACACAAAATACACAACAGGCAGACTTATTGCTCAAATTAATATCTCTTACGATGACGTGGCCATAGTAGTCAGAGGAAACTTCCTATCAATACTTAAGGAGCTCATGGACAAAGCACTTAAGACCACCCAAGACTGGTGCCAGGCCAGAGGTCTATCCGCTAATCCAAGCAAGACTAAGGCCATGATTTTCACCAGAAAATACAAACCCGAACCCGTTGAGTGTCTCAAGCTCTGGGATAAGGAGATAGAATACGCTACAGTAGTTAAATACCTTGGAGTCTATCTAGACCCAAAGCTCAATTGGAAGCACCACCTCGAGCGCAAGAGAACAACCTTCTATGCCTCGTTGTGGACGTGCAAAAGAGTCATGGGAAAAACCTGGGGGTTCAAACCCAGGGTCGCCTTATGGCTCTACAGGGCAGTACTGCTGCCTAGACTAACCTATGCTGCAATAGTCTGGTGGTCCAGGGTGAAAAAGCTTGAGACAGTAAAAATGCTTAAAAGCCTTCAAGGTAACTACCTGAGGGCTGCAACTGGCGTCATGAAGACCACCCCAACAGCGGGATTAGAGGTGGCACTCTGCTGCCCGCCTCTGGACAAGCTCATCATCCACTCCGCCAGACTTACAGCATACAGACTGAAGTGTTTGGGCGAGTGGAAGCGTGGAGGGCACAATCATCCTGAGCTAAACCTCCTCCACAAAAGCCCATTCACTCTGACCCAGGATCGACTACGGAAAAAATTTTCGGTAGAGAAATCCTATAAAATCCTAATCCCCACCAGGGAAGAATGGAAAAATCCGCAGTGGCTTCAAAGCCACAACGCAGACGCCTGGTTCACCGACGGCTCAGGAACAAATGGACGTTTTGGGGCAGGCGTGTACGGACCCAAAACCAACCACAGAATCAGCATCCCCCTTGGACAATACGCTACGGTTTTCCAAGCCGAGGTACTTGCCATATTGGAATGCATAAAACTACAAAGTCGACTTGAGGTAAAAAACAGACAAATCCTCATCTGCTCTGACAGCAGAGCAGCACTGGACGCTCTGGCTAAAGCCACCACAGAATCTTCTGTGGTCTGGGACTGCATGCTGGAGCTCAACAAATTGGGAAAATCCAACAAAATCACCCTAATGTGGATACCGGGTCACTAAGGCATACCCGGAAACGAAGAGGCCGATAGACTGGCAAAACTGGGCACACTGGATTGCCCAGTGGAGCCAGCTGTAGGGGTCCCCTTCGCTACAGGTAAGAAAATCATCAGGGACTGCTTGGAGCAGGAACATCGGGCTTCCTGGAAACAGAGTCAGGGATGTCGCCAGGCAAAAGCCATGATGGAGCAACCACTACAGAAGAAAACCAAGGCCCTACTTGACATGAGCAAGAAGAACCTTAGAACCGCTATCGGTCTCCTCACCGGACACACGACCCTTAGAGCTCATCTATTCAACCTTGGCTTGACTGAGAGCAAGGATTGCCGAATATGTGGCGAGGAACCTGAAGACAGCATACACATTGCTGGCCGCTGTCCAGGGCTCGCCGCCAAAAGACACAGTTTACTGGGACGAGCCTTTCTCGAACCCAGCGATCTGCCCAACTTGAAGGTCAGTGACCTACTTAGTCTGGTAAGAAGTACCGGGCTACTAGCTGACAATTGACCTAACCACACAGTGGGTAGTTACAAAAGACCTTACAGATCTAGGTGACATCAAGGGCTGGAAACAAGCCCCCCACTCCATCTACTCTTACTACTACTAATATCTCTTACAGTCACCCTTTGTGGAAGTAAAAGAAGTTACGTGCCAGTAGAGTAAAATAAACAAAAATACTTAAAAATAAATATTTAAATAAAAAAATGCCATTATTTTAAAAGCAATTTAGGCTTACAGAATATTGAAATAACAAAAATGTTTTTTTTTAAAAAACGTAATTAGGATTTACAGAATAGTTGCAAGGAACGGAGGACAGAAGAGGATGGGATGAGACGTAGGATAACTAGGAATTTAAGGATATGAAATGATTTTTCAGAGACACTTAAAAAGTAGACCGTTGGTGCGTTTCTGACAATGAACTGCAGCTGGTTGCTTAGTCTATCTGCATGAATGGTGAAGGAATATGTAAAAAAATAATTGTGTGTGAGCATCGCGATTTTAATATCCTGACTGTAACGGAGTGGAAAACGTGAATTAGTATGTGGTTTACCGGTATATAATTTGAGTACTATACATTTTTATATCTATATGACTACCATATCAATAGCTATATTAATGTTATTTTATATTAGTACAATATAATTGTTATGCTTTTATATTTCTTGAATAAACACAGCCATTAATACAGCCACAAACAATTTTATTGGGATATTAAAATTTCATATGAATACGCTACGAAACTAAAGCCGTGGTAAACATCCGGGCTAACAGAAATAATTTATACTAAATACAAGATCTTTAAGAAATATACAAGGCAAAAATCTAATAATCAGTATAAAAAGTACAGTAATTGGTTCAACTATTCAATCAAAGAAAGCCAGTTATTTCAGAAGTTGATTACGATTTATGTAAAATGTGGACGACTAGTAATGACAGAGCAAAATTTTAATCGCTTAACTAAAGGTTATAAAAATATAAATAAAGTACGGACATCACTGGTTTAAAAATAATAAAGGACTCTCCTGTGGGAGTCTCCTGTGAAAGCAAGAATTTTTCTCTGATGTAGAACCACGATTCACTTCACTCACCACTCTTTAGTAGTTTGCTCTATTTTTTGTAGAACTTTAAATACGAAATCTCAATGTAATCGAAGTTTTCATACAGTATGGCAGAGTTTAAAAAAATAATAAGCCTCAGAAGCTGTCCATTTGAATAAAAAAAAAGTTATATGTGACTTTAACCTCAATTGCTCATACAGAATATCTTCTGCGAGAACAAAAATGGTTATTTTCCGATTAAATGTATACCAAAAACAAAGTTCTGGATTTGTTTCATATACTAAGTAGGTAAATTCATTGAAAGGTTTGAAGGTTTTTGTGGCATTGCGTATGTTTTTTTTATTTGTTGAGTGGGGCTTTTCTAAGGTTTTTATGAGCCTTGTAACATTGCGACCATTGCTGATCTATTGTGTTCGCCACCTACTATAGTTCTGCGCTAAGTCTCGTGTCATTTAAGAACCGCAGCAGACTTTTGGCGCCCGATTGTTTTACCTCCTCAGGCTGGAGATAATGACCACCCAAGTGGGTGTATCTTTTACGCATCAGCGGGCCACACTCGCACATGAGGTGCTGGGGAGTTTCCTCTGCTCCTTGGCAGAACCTGCACAATTTTGTGTCTCTGAGCTTGAGGTCGAACATGTCTTGTGTTTGTTCAGGCCACAATGCCCCGTGAGCGCCCTCACCAGTGTGCGTAGATTGTTCCTATTTAGCGATAAGGCCTCACGGGACGTCTTACGGTCGTAAGCCTTAATTAGCGCTTTGGAATGATTCAACCCTGGTTCTAGTGGTTGACGGATTGTTCTAAACGTTGTTGAGCTGTATTCCAGTGGTTGACGGATTGTTCTAAACGCATTTGTTTGAGCATTGGGTTTGCAAGGCTTTTTGGTACGCCACAGCAAGGTTCAGGGCCGTATAACTTTCCTTTGCTCCCGTCTTAGCAAGTTCGTCGGCTTTTTCATTTCCCTCGATTCCTGCATGGCCGGGAACCCATCTTAGAATTACCCTGTTCTTTCATTCGCCCAGGGAATTCAGTAGTGATATGCAGTTTTGCACTAGTTTTGAATTAATGGTATTCGAGGCTAGTGCCATAAGAGCTGCTTTGCTATCCGAGTGGATATAGATACGGTGGTTGGCGTATTTCTTATGGAGGTTGATATCCGAACATTCAATAATGGCGTATACCTCCGCTTGGAAAATGGAGGCGTATTTCCCCAAGTTTACACTTCTTTCGAAGTTTGGTCGCTCTCCATATATACCACAGCCTACGTCAAGTCCCGATTTGTCAGTATACCATTTAAGGCTAACGGCCTCCCATTGCAGTTGGCTTTTTAGCCAGTCGTCTCTGGGCGGCAGTTCCACTGTAAAAAGTTTTCCAAAGTTTAGGAGTGGAAGCATGGTGTGTGATACCATGTTGAGAGTTGGAGTTTCACTGACTGAGTCAAGAACTGATCTTAGTGCTTGTGAGATCCAGTTTACCTTCTCTCGGGCAGATAGCCTGTACATGCTGGCTTTCACCACCTGTTGCAAATGAATGTGTAGGGGCGGTAATTTCAGCAGTGCATCTAGAGCTGCTCCGGGAGTGGAGAACATTGCGCCAGTTGTCACGAGGCACGCCGTCCTTTGGATATTGTTTAGTTTGGTAATAACACTTTTCTGGTTGGCTTTGTTGCACCATACCACCGAGGCGTACGAGATTATCGGCCTCACAATGGCAGTATATAGCCAGTGGGAGATCTTGGGGTTAAGGCCCCAGTTTTTCCCTGCCAGTCTTCTGCTTATACCCAAAGCTAGTAACATACATATACTTTCTACAGAAATAGTATTCGTGAACATCGTAATTCATAAAATCGTAACATCGCAATTGCCTTATAGATCCTATTACATGCCGTTATGCAATCAATATCAAAATTTAAATCTGACGTGGATACATAATAACGATATGAATAGATAAGACATTTTTAAAAAGCATATAAATAACACATTGCGATTAAATTAAATACATTCACACCACGACCGATAAACGCTGTAGTAACAGTTTCAATTGTATCTAAATTTTAAAATACGGTAAATACGAAGAACTATTAATTAAAAAAATATGTTACAGGCTAAACGAGTATTTGCTGTATTCAATTTATTTTTACAGATTATGGACTTCAAGGGGAAAGTGGTACTTATAACCGGAGCCAGCGCAGGAATTGGAGCAGCTACTGCCGTCTACCTAGCAGGCTTTGGCGCCAAGCTAGCTTTGACTGGAAGAAACGTAGCGAACCTCCAAAAAACAGCCGAAGAATGCAAGAAACAGAAAGGAGCAGAACAGCCCTTCACAATAGTAGGAGATTTAGCGAAAGAGAAAGACGTAGAAAAAATTCTCAACGAAACAATCAAGAAATACAATCGCCTCGATGTTTTAGTGAACAATGCAGGATTTGGCATACAGGGAGGTTTGGAAGCGTGTTCGTTGAAAGACCACGATGCAATATTCCAGACGAATGTAAGGGCTGTTTTACAGCTGACGAAATTGGCGATGCCTCATCTTATCAAAACTAAGGGGAATGTTGTTAATGTTTCCAGCGTTGTAGCACTGAGAGCCAATACGTTTTCTCTTCCTTATGCTATGTCCAAAGCAGCTCTGGATCATTTCACGAAGTGCGTCGCTCTAGAAGTTGCGCCGAAGCAGGTGAGAGTGAATTCGGTGAATCCTGGACCTGTACCGACCGAATTTCAATCAACCTTCAGGGGTACTGAAGTCAAAAAAGAAGTGTTTGCGGTAGAAGCAGTCAGCTATACGCCTCTTAATCGCGTTGGTGAACCAGTGGAAATAGCCCATTCTATAGCATTTCTAGCCAGTGATTTAGCTTTAAATATCACCGGTGCTATTTTAGCCTGCGATGGAGGCATGGCTGTTAAATTTTAATACCACACCGCCAAATTGATTTCACTTGTTTCATCTTGTTTTATAAAACTTGCCTATCATATGAGGAGTCGGCGAACAAAACTATCTAAAACCGTTGAACTCAATTTTACAGGAGAGAGAAAAAAACTAAAATGCAGACTTCCATTTGTTTATTTGTATGTTTTGTTTTTTTAGTTGATATCTTGGATGATTTGTATAAGATCTAGCATTTGCAAGTAATTACAAGAATGGGACAAAATAAAGACCATCAAATTTTCGTTTAGATAGTTTTGATTGAAATCGGAATATTTAGATCGTTTTGATCGCAACTGTATTTATAAAATACTGCACTTTTGTCAGAAGCATCTTGGAATATGCATCTCAGGTATGGAACCCTTGTTATGACAAATATATAAACAGAATCGAGCGCATTCAAATGAAGTTCGTGAAATATCTCTGCTTCCGTCTGAAAATCCCATACAGCTCATCTAACTATTTCAATTTATGCAAGAAATTTCATATCCTCCCCTTGATTAAGCGGCGTGAAACCGCGGACTTAACCTTTTTGCTAAAAATTACTTCCAATAATATTAACTGTCCTGACTTACTAAATAAAATTAATCTCCGTGTTCCTTCCAAACTCAATAGATTTAACCCTGCTCTTCATGTTCCTCATGCTGGTACCAACTATAGGCAAAATGCATTTCTGTGGCGAACAACTGACAATTTCAATGACATGATTAAACGCTTTGACTTTGATGTATTCTGTACGAGTGTTAACTCAGCTAGGCAGCGGCTGAACAGTGAATTTTTTAGCATTAATTGTTGAATAATTTTTGATGCATTCTTAATCGATAGCTTTAATTGAAAGATCACATATGTTTCTACAACTTTATTTAAACGTGAAAACCTTTAATTGGCTCTCTGCTATGTTACTCCGACATTGTTAAATTATAATTAGCTGTTGGTTTTCCTGAAAATAAATAAATAAATAAATTATATTGTTTTGATTGCTACTGGTGTTATAAAATCATTCAAATTAATAAAATTATTCGATATTTTTCTTTTTCGTTATCGTTATTCTACATCGTTATTCTATATTTCTACATCGTTAATTTTAAACTATTGTAAAAAAAAACAAAATAATGAATATTGTTTAAGAAATATATGAATATGTCCAATTAGAACCGGCGTTGAGTGGCGCATCCGTACCGGATGACATTTTTTTTCACCATTTACAGCAAACCAATTTGCACAGTAACTCACATTACCGAAGCTATGCTCAAATTTGAATGTTGCCATACGTAAATTAGGGATACCACAATGAAAACAAGAAAAGGGGTCTAATAAATATATTTAGGCCGTTCTGAAAGAAAACATTTTTACGTGCTATGATTTAGTATGAGATTTAGATTATTTTGAAAGAAATTCTTTAAAATTCTAAATAATCAACCATTTTTAACTAGAGATAGATCGTTTCGAATGAAATTGGTGATTTCTACCCCATTTTTTTAAGGTATCTAGGTCGTTTTGGTAGTAAATAGTTTTATCAATCGATAGAACGGTTTAAGGCGTAGGTACCGATTAAAAAAAAATATTTGGGTCCAAAAACGATTTAGATCGTTTTTTTCGCCGACTCCTCATATTATTAACAAATTGATATATTGTTTTCTACAGGATGAGTTTTTTATTACTGAAATCCTTGTAGTGGATGATTTAGTACGAGCGAGTAAAAAGCTTTTGATAAAAAAATAGAGAATTACAAAAAAATATCTATTGAAAACCAGATTGAGAATCGTTATGTGCTCTGCGCCATCTAGCAGTATGTAAAATGTCACGAATAAACCATATTCGCGATATCTTACCTATTATTAGATGGCGCAGCGCGCTTTATTCACTTTGTACTATTTTTCAAAACATTTTTTTCTATTTTTTTTTTGTTTTTTAATATTTTACAAAATGTTGTAAAAGAGGCTTACTTGCTCGTACTGATTCACCCACTACAAGGATGTCACTAATACAAAACTAACCCTATATATGTTTTAATAGACATGTGGTTGATGACATTTTCTATTTGGGGTATACGCAATGGGAGTCACAATCGACCAGAGACTCACCTGGAACAGCTACCTAGACAAAACAATTCAAAAAGCTAAAAGTGCTTTGGCAGAAACACCAATTTTTTATGCGTACCCCGAATACGACTGGCAAAAATACAGAAAATCTACTTGTACCTTAGCATTAAATTCTATAATCTACTCCCTACAACAGCTGGAGGACATAAAATTAAAAAAAAAAAACAAGGAAATGCTGATAGGCCACCCTTTCTATAATCTGGCCGAATTTGAGGGCCATGATTTTTCAAATATTGTGCCCATTTAAATTACTTAAAAAAGTAGAGCCTTATTTTTTGATTATTTTATACAGTCTTATATCTGTACTTTTAGTGCATAACGTAGATTTAATTTGATTATTTAACATTTTACTGACAATTTGAATATTACGATGAATAATTTCACTACGTATTTTTTCGAATTACTAACTACTTCAAATATTAGGCTTCTATTTTGATTATTTATATTTATCGTTTGACAATCTAGTAGTTAATTCTTGACTACCTATGTTTGTTCAGTAAAGAGTAGTAACGAAACTTACTACCTAACCCAATTATTTTTACACGTTCAAGAGCGGTCTTAAGCCGTCAATTGGACACGACGAAAATGTAATGTAATGTAATTGAAATAGTTGCTTCGCGCTGATTCTGGATTGATTGAAGATAAATGGCCTTGATGTTTTAGGGTGTTTCTTTAATAGTCATTTTGCATTCCATGATTTCAGGTCTTAGCGTAATGAAATAGCTAGTAAGGTAGTGTAGAAATTAGCGTTAATTTTTAATCATCCAACCACTAAAAACATTTACAGACACGCCCTAGCAAATCGCACACACACCCACAAATACTCTCGCACACACAACAAGAACACTAATTGCACGAGTATAAAAAAGTAAATGTGGTATTTTTATTTTTTTCTAATATTCAAATGCTACAGAACCGCATTATTAGGCATAGATCATAGAACCGTGGGGGTTCTACACATTCACCTAAAGATCCGCCTGTTAAAGCCCAAAAAGCTCTCCCGAAGGTCATACCCAGAAAGCCACATCGATATTCATCAAACGAGCTATTTAACGAGCTGAGACTTTTGGACATTAGGCATATTTATACAAAAGTAAAAATACTTTATTATCTCAACAATGCGCACACACATAACATCACTGACCACAATATTCTAACTAGAGGTTGTGCGTCAGCAAAACATCTGAAAATTAAACAGACTTTGTGGCTGATTGAGTTCTGCAGGGATGGATGAAATTATTACACATATTCTCGTTTAAAACGTCTAATATCAATTTAATTTATTATCATTATATATTACTAATTAATACGTTTATAAATGTAAATGTATGTAAATGTATGTACAAATAGGTATATACATAAATTTATATATAAGTGAGAATAATAAATGTATACTATATATTTATAAATATAGTATAATATATGCATAATTTTATCATATATTTTAATTTCAGTATAAAATAACATGCCCGTAAAAAAAAATCATTGTAAAAGAAAATAATCTATCTTAGTACGGGCATTATTTTGGTTGGGTAGTTTTTGTGGCATACCTTTTATCCTACTTTCTTTCAAATAAAGTTTGTTTGTTTGTTTGAAAAGCTTTATTGCACATACAAAAGGGTACAATGTGGTGGGCCTATTGCCAAGTGGCAATATCTTCGTCCATACCGTCAGGGTTATTGTGACTAAAAGTTATGTGTTCCTTTTACCCTTTCAACCTTTTTTCCTTTTAAATTAATAACGTTTTCTTCTATTATAATCTAGAACGTTTTCATCAAGAACAGGGCTGTCCAACACGAGGCCCGCTAGTGCGTGCGGCCCGCGACCTCACTTTTTACAGCCCGCGGAGCATTTTGAAGAAATGAAGGATTTTGAGGATGTTTCAAATTTACCTCATATGAAATATATTGTCACAATTGCAGAATAATTGTAAAACCAAATTAGAGACTTTAAAAAAACGAAAGAAAAACTTCAGTTTTTACTCAACCCCTTATAATTTCAGTTGAGAATTTAAGCAGAGCAGACCTTTAACTGGAATTGTGTGATTTGCAAATCAGATGCTTTGTACCAAGGAAGAACTGAAATTCAAAATATGGATGTTCCCCCCTGGATGTCATTTACTCAGTTGCTTTGTTTATCAACAACAAGTATTAAAGTTAATATTGACGCGTTTGTTAGTGAAATCAACGTCCTCAAATTTCCTACAATTTTTTTTGGTATTTGATATATTTGGAATAAATTTAAATATTAATACAAACACGTTTTTACTTTGTATACCATACCTGTTACTGATGAAGTTGCATACGAAATATTTTATAATAAGGCCCTCCAAACCGCATTTCTTTTTAAAGCGGCCCTTGGGGCACTTGCAGTTGCAGTGGGGCACCCATAGGCCTGATCTAAAGCGTTAATATTTTGGAAAAGAAGATTTTATTTAGAGAGAAGAGAAGTTTGGATAGAGAAGAGAAGTTTGAGTTGTGGGTCTTCTCGGGGAATAAGGATTTGTAATAATTCATTTGGTCACAATAATATCATTAATATGAATTTTAAATTAAAATAAAACATTTAAACGTTTTATTTATTGGCCCATACCTCTTTGAACAAAATGCAGCTTTTTGTTTTTTCGCATGTAGTACATATCCATCAGTTTTAAATTAAAATTATTTTATTTCACTATTGTTACATGACATATTGAGTTGTCAACTACAACGGGCGAGCCCGTCACCACAGGACGTTTTAACGATTAGTCGTTCTATCGACCTGCAGTGAGCGTAGAAGACTTTGGACATAACAAATCCGACGTCTAGCTACGCCACAATCCGTAAGAGACCAACTCCTTACCGCGAGAAAGCCAGGAATTACTTCCCAGCGGCTTGAGAAACTCGCGCCCTTACTTCCAATTGTTACCAGATTTCTCCGGTCTTTCGATTGGTTCCGAGTTCGAGGTCGCTTGCGCGGGCCTCTCCCTTACGAAGCGGTGAAACGGAGTATACCGAATCTATCGCGGACCAAGGCGTCCTTTGCCCGGCTCTGAACCGGGATCGGATGGCCAATGGCCATTTCAAGAGCAGTCGCCGTAATGTACGCAACCACCCCCGCTCTATAGGAAACAATACAGTTCCCAGACTCCCCCGACTGTTAGTCGGAGAGCACAATCGATTGGCTTGCGCAGACCGTCCAGGAGCGCCAGAGGTTTGATTCCCAGGGGAAACTGGTTGACCCAGAATCCTACCCAGGTTCGCACCCCGTGCGTGGAGGCCGTCGGATGGGTGTTGATCCGTGAGTGTGACCGACCCTGAACACATGAGTCATCGTGGCCAACTCATCATGGGCCCGTTAGCTCCCATTGTTACATGACAGTTAGGGCGGACAAAAAAATAAACCTATGATGACGCAGGGGACGCAATAGGGAGGTAAAACAAGGAAAGGTTTATGAGCGTGGGTTCAAGTGTTCTTAGTGTTCATACTTATAGATATACACGTATATTTGGTAATACTACTAGATTGCTGCCGTCATCGTGACAATGTCAAATCAGCTAAAAATTATGTAAACTGAATCTTATCTTAATGTTGATTATTTGATAGACTAAGTTGAAAGAGTATCTTACAATAATACATCTAAATTGCTGCCGTCATTATGACAATGTCCAATTAGTTAAAATATTTCCTTGTAATGCTGTTTTTAGGTTGTGATCTTATATTTTGCAATATTGTGCAATAACTAATCATAAAATGAATCAAATCAAAAGATATCTTCTATCGAAAGATAATTGATTCGTGAAAGAAAAGGTTATACAAATAATATTTTTTTTGCTGACTTCAAATTTCAACTTTTTTGTATTTTTTTATCGGCCTGCCAATAGATGAGGAGGTTAATTATTGTGAACACGATCAGGAAATTTGCAGACTGGTATGTATGTGTCTGTATGTGTTTGTGTGTGTTTGTTTGTGTGTGTGAACTGAAAAGCGCTTGAGCTGAAATTTGGCATGCAGGCATCTTTTGGTTGTGGCATTTGGCCATGGTTGAATGTAGACCACCAGAAAGTGCTCTTGTCATACGTCAATCTAGAAATATTGGACTTAGAGACTTGCAACTTGGTACACAGATGCATTGTTGGGCCTAAATAACATTGGTTCGAATATCTCAGGTACAAGCGACACGAATAATATTTAAATTCCGCCATACAAATGAATGGCATAGATAAATATTTAAATTTGTAGCCTCCTGCGTTTGATATCGCTCGACGCTCGAAATTTAAATATTCATTGCCTTGTGCCGCTCATAGAAAATTCGAATTATCAAAGACGAATTTTACGGCGACGCGAGCTTTTAATTCGATTTTTAAATCGAATAAAATGACGTCCCTGGCTAATTTCCTGGAAAGCGTTGGGGTGACACAACCGATTTTTGTTATTACTAAAATTATTTTGATGAAGACCCACTGACAGGCAAAAGATACTTCTCGTGATGGTGATTAGTATTATCAAAATGATTCTGCTATATATTATGTTTTGATTGGTAGCCAAAGACACAATATATGATGTAAACTATTTATTTATTATTGTTATGTTGTTGTTATATCGATGTTATTGCTATTTTTTTTTATTTTATTTTATTTTATTTGGTTAACAAACAGCGTTTATACATAACAAATACAAAATATAACAATAAAACAATGACTAATTATATGTTAACACTATCTATCTATAATGTGTACAGTACATCTCTCCGTTATTACACCTTATTTATATATACATTTTTTAGCAGTGATTTATATATATTTTTTTTAGCAGAATCATTTTGATAATACTAATTGTAATGTTTTTGTAATGTTTTGTTTTTTAAAATATATATTTGGTACAAAATAATTAATATTGTTTTTAATCTTAATGTAAAATTTCATTTTCATTTGTGTTTTGTTCTTTCTCTTTTTCTATAATATTAAATCACTGCTAAAAAATGTATACACAAATAAGCTATAATAACGGAGATATGTACTGTACACATTATAGATAGATAGTGTTAACATATAATTAGTCATAGTTTTATTGTTATATTTTGTATTTGTTATGTATAAACGCTGTTTGTTAACCAAATAAAATAATATAAAATAAAAAAATAAAATAAAATTTTGGCATATAAAATATGAACCAGACTCAGGAATACCCACTTGTGGCAATCGTGGCATTGAATCCTTGCTTTGCCTGGAGGGCTGTGTGTAAAGACTTGACACAAATAAATCAGAATTGTTCCCGTCTTCAGTCTCGCCGTCAGAAGAGTTCTTAGAAGACAATATCGTTATATCAACCTAAAAACTATCATAATACTCAAAACACACAAAAAATACAAATAATTTAGAACGTAGCATTCATGAAAAGGAACTTACCGTTAAATTCAGACTGTTCAATTTCCATATTTATTTGAAGTAACAAAGATGCATCTACGCATTTTTGCCATTGTTCCACCAATAGGAGATATTAAAATGTTATAATTACCTTTTCGTCGCTGTTGCATCTAAACATCGATCCCCGCAACTGATGAAATGTCATTGTAGCTCCAGAACGACTCTGGTGATGTATAAATACAACAATGACGTCAACACCATCTAGCCAAAAGTTATGAAAACAAACATCCATCGATTTTTCTCCGAACGTATCAATACATGTTTTAACATACTTAATTTTAACAAAAAGTGCGATTTCGTACTGCAAATTGGTCATTAGGCATGGTTCTAAGTATATGTGTTTTGGCTGACATTAAAAAAACAATCTATCAAAAAGTTTCTTTTTTAAATTAGGTAGTTAATTGTTTTGAAATATTTCTAGTAAAAAGCTACTCAAACAATTGACGAGATATTCAACTATTAATGTCGTAAAGTACTCTTCGACGACAGCGACTTATTAAAATACAACAAGTATTTTTTAATATTTTATTGGAAATCATGAAACAACATGATATTCAAAATTGTTAAAGGTCTTGGTGATTGTGAAGATTTGCAACAGGATTTATTAAGCTTTGAGAACTATTGTAAGGAAAATCAACTCATTTTAAATACGGATAAATGTAACGTCATAACATTCACCCGAAAGCATCATCCAACTATTTATGATTACAAAATATCCAGTAATAACTTAACTCGAGTTACCAACATTCGTGATCTAGGCATTGCCCTGGATTTCAAACTGCACTTTAACCTTCACATTGATAAGATCGTAGCTAAGGCTTTTAAACAACTCGGACTGATTCTGCGCATAAGTAAACCTTTTACCAGAGGCAACACCATTAAAATACTCTACAATGCATCGTAGTATCCTAGAATTCGGAAGTATAGTTTGGAGTCCCAAGTATGCTGTTCACGTACATAGATAGGATTGAGAGGGTACAAAATAAATGTTTAAAATCATTAGACTTTCGGACAGGTAGCCTCTGCACCGACTACCCAGAGAGAGTAACAACACACAAAATGCATTTTCTGTATTCAAGACGAAAATTCTTAGACAGTATTTTCTTATATAAAATTATTCATAACCACATCAACTCTGCACCCCTTTTGGAAAAAAATCTTTTTAAAATCCCGCGGTCTTCCTCCTCACGTTCAAAAGATACTTTCTATATTCCCTCTTTTCATTCAAACTACGCAAAAATACCTTCTTCAGACGCTCTTGCATGTGTTATAATGAAGTTTCGAACGACATAGATATATTCTCAGTGTCATTAATTACTTTTAGGAAACAATTGAGTGATTTGTTGTTGCATTAGTTTTAGTTGACAGCATTATAATTTAGGTACTCGTACTAAATGAAAATAGTTCGATCCGACTAGAAATTTACATTGTTGTGGCTATATTTACAAGTTTTGTTAAAATTAATGGTAATGTAGGTCTATTTGTTTAAGTGTCTTTGTTAAAACAATTGTTTATGACTGTTTTTTACCTAAAAGAAAAAAAAAAAAAAACATGATAGATTTCAAAATGTCAAGTCAGTCAAGTTATTATCTGAAATCTAATATTTATCAAGGAATGTCATCATGCCTGTGTCAATGTTCATCATTGTTTACAAAATTATCTCCTCCTCAGTATTACTTTATAGCACCATGTACATATTACATTGTGCATAGTTGCACCCGGGGTGCGCGCGTTTATTTAAACATGACCTCACAGCTGCTAAGAGCCAGCTAAAATAGAGCAATTTATGTTCTGGCCAGATGTCGCTAACAAAGCATAATTCAATTTTGCTTCCTTGGCCGGAATGCGAAATTCCGCTTAAGATTTTTTCAGGAAAGGAGAGAACTAAATTGGACCAATTTATCAGGCATCTTAAGTAAGGTTTTTCACTTTAATGTAATCGCTTCTTGTGTGCAATTCGATGCAATTCGATGAAAGATCAAAAGTAGTGTCACATATTGCGAGCAAAAATCAAAGTTAGCGAATAAAGGTTGGCATTACTTAAAAACAAAATTTTAAAACTTTTTCTTGCATAAATTAAACAACGGCGGTTTTATCACCACGTGAACAATATTTTATAGTCAACCCATACATATAAAGAGAAAATTATTGCCGGGCGCTTAAAGAGCATTTACTCAACTGTCTTTTTCAGGAATTTTTTACTCCAGATAACTCCAATCTTTCGTTTCTTAACATAAAGTATTTTTTCTTTACTCAATGGGTAGTTATGATTGTGGATTGGTTAAAACTAGGTTTAAAAATGGCATCCCCTGCGCATGGATTAATATCGCCTTTAAAGAGCGCTCCGCAGCCTTTTAATTGGCTTCAAACTTCTAGTTTTTACAATTTTACACAGTGTGACTCGCGTTGCACTCAGAGAACAGTTCCGAAACGTATAACTACAAAAAGGTTACATCCCATTATTCCAAGATTTAAATCTCTATCACGGTATGTTTTGAAAAGCGACCGGTATCACGGCATTGGATTCGCTAGTATAGACGTAATGGTATTATTATTTAACTATCATTTATTTTACGACTATTTTTTATTCCACAATCTTTTACTTTAAAGCCTTATTCTTAGAGTTGGAAAATCACGGACTTTTCTTAAATTGTCTTGAACTCGCTTCTTATATTCAATAAACTCGCACTACTTCGAATTTTCAAATCTAAGCAATCCTTTGTATAAATTATTCGCTCAGCCCTTCAAACTTAAACTATAACTATCGTAGGCAAATATTACTCGTATTATAGAAACTTCCCTTTACTTGGCCATATCGTTCAGCCGGCAGAAAGCATTAAGTACGACGTTTCGAATCGTAAATTGCATTTTTCGCAGCGGCGAGCGCGATATCCCGTAGCGGATGTTTCGGATTTTAGGCGGCCGCCATACATGTCCCAAATGGATGTTACGGATAGAGCGGGTTAATTTTCTTAAACTTTAATATTCAATAAACTCACACTACTTCGAAATTTCAGTCTAAGCAATCCTTTTTATGAATTATTTGCTTAACCCTTCAAACATAACCTAATACTAGCGTAGGCAAATATTACTCGTATTATAGAAAATCCCCTGTACCTGCCTATGTTATATAACCTATTCCAAAAGCATTTCGAGCCAAAGTGTAGGGAAATCGACGTCCAAATGCAGACTGCCAGGGACGAATGGTAAAATATTCAATCTGTCGGTTCTCTTTATGGCCAGACGCCAGGGAAGCACTATTGCGATTTGAATAATTCACTGCGATACATATTGTAACTGTTCCATCTCAGGAAAGCGCAGGCCTTTGGTGAATACAGTAATACATACTATTTGAGCGGATCGTATCAGTCGATTGATTTGGGGACGATGTTTAATCTGGTTTGTGATATTTTAATTAATTTTAACGTCATTAAATATTGCACCGGGAAGGCCTATCGCTTTAGCTACGTATAAGCATATCCAATCCATTTCGGGAAGTCATTTTGCTGCCATATAAGTACTTTTACTATTTTTATTTACTCTAAACGACCTATTTCAAAATATTTTACCAGAAACTTTAATTATTATTATTTATTTATTTATTTAATTTTATTACTTAATTTATACAGCATATTTTTTATATAAAAAAAACATTTTATAAATTAACATTAATATAGCCATTAATACATTTTAAATTAGCAAATAATATCAGGTACCCATTTAAAAGATAATAATTTTATAACCTTTTTTTTAACCCCTCGCGGCCCGCGGTTTGAATTTTAATGTGTGCCTTACGGCCCGTAAGAAATTCGCGAGTCTCAAAAAAAAGATGGCGTTTCAGAAAAAAACGATTACTCCGAAACTGTCACACCGATCGTCTAAAAAAGACCTGTTTTATGTTCCTATTGAAATTTGCTATTAGATATTTGTAACGTCGTTATGTAAAGCAATAAAGATTATTCATAATTATTAGTCGATTAAATAATCCATAATTAGCGGTCGGCCTCGCCTGGCCATTTCGGGCCGTCTGGGGTTCGACGGTAAATATCAATTCTGGACGTTTCGGGCCGTCTGGTACGCGAGGGGTTAAGAAAAAAGGAAAAGAAGCATTTCTAAATATAAATGTATAAGTACAATAGGGGAATGGAAATGGAAGGGAGGGATTGTTATAACACTATGTGCAATATACGTTCATAAATGGCCATACATACGTATACTATTGACATATATATATATATACATATATACATATATACATACACACATAAATACATTGTATATAATAAAGTAATATTTTACAATAGTAATATTTTACAGTAAGTAAGTAATATTTTACAATTTTATCTTATGCTAACATAGGATAAAATTGCACGATAAAATTTATTTTTATTACCATTTTGACTTAAAAAATTACATTCCCAATCCAGAATGAAGGTTTGAGTGATTTGTTTTATAAAAATAATGAAATAAAGCATTTTTTAGTATAATTTAACGAATGGCTCACAGCGAGCGCAGCTTCCTTTTATCATCTTTTAGGTAGGTAGTAATAAAAAACCTTCCGAAGTGCCATTCTATATTTAGAAAACGGCAATTGCTGGTTTAATCGATGTGTTTCTTCATTGTTACAAGCTATTGTCACAAGCTTTTTACAAGCTTTTATTTACCCTGTAATGTATGTTAGTGTGTATGTTTGTTTGGGTCAAATCTTGCAAGCAGTTAGAGAACCACTTCCTCGTATCCTATGAAGTTGAAATTTTACACATTAGTACAGTTCCAATGACAAAGAATTTTTATGGTGAGCATGATCTGAATCTACAACTAGAGCTGTCAACTACGACGGGCGAACCCGTCACCTCAGAAAATTTTAACGAAATATGATCGTTCTATCTCCAGTGAAATAAACGCAGAAGACTTAGGACAAAACAGTTCACCGTCAAGCTCCGCCACATGCCCGTAAGAGGCCAACGCCTTATCCACGAGTTAACCAGGTATGTTACCCAGCGGGCTTACACTCGCGCCCTTACTTCCAGTTGCGACCAGATTACTCCTCGACTGGTTTAGAGTTCGAGGTCGCTTGCGCGGTCCTCTCCCTTACGAAGCGGTGAAACGGTGTAAACCGAATCTATCGCGGATCACGGTATCCTTTGCCCATCTGTTCACCCGGAATCGGGTAGCCGATGGTCGTTTCAGGAGCAGTCGCCGTAAGGTCAGCAACCACCCCCGCTCTATAGGAAACATTACTGCTTCCAGACTACCCCGACTGTTAGTCGGAATGCACAATCGATTGGCTTACGCCGCACTGTGCGCAGACCATCCAGGAGCGTCAGAAGATTGACTCCTAGGGTAAACTAGCCCTGACTCCTAGGGTAAACTAGATCTGAATCCACAACCAGGATCGGCTCCTACAAAGGCTACTCTTCCACGGTCAATAGCACATACACAACTATATAGTATATGCATTCAATTAGGATATCCCGTTCTAAATTGCACTATAACATGGCTGTTGCATCCAGGGTTGTTTATGTGTTGTTGACCGTTGAGAAGTCCTCTAGTTGGAAGCCAACCCTGGGTGCAGCAGCCTTGTCGCGGTGAAACTTAGAGCGGACGGATAATTGAATGCCTATACAAAAAATCGTTTCTGTGCTGTTGACCGTTGAGGAGTCCGCTCGTCGGGAACCAACCCTGGGCGCAAAAGCCATGTGATTGTAAAATTTAGAACAGGCTATCATAATTGAATGCGTATACAAAATTTCGTGACTGTGCTGTTGACCGTTGAGGAGTCCTCTCGTCGGAAGCCAACATTGAGCTGAGCAGCCATGTCATGATGAATTTTATAACGAGCTATCATAATTGAATACGTGTACAAAATTTCGTGTCTGTGCTGATGACCGTTGAAGAGTCCCCTCGTCGGGAGCCAATTCTTGGCGCAGAATCAGGTCATGCTTACCATAAAATGCATTTTTATCGGAACTGCATCAACGTGTTAAATTTCAACTTTATAGGATAAGAGGAAATGGTTTTAATTCTGCTTGCAATATTTGACCTAAACAAACATATTGACAAACATTGCAAGGTAAATAAAAGCTCATTGCAAGGTAAATAAAAGACATTTCAATGTTACCCCATTCTACGGTACAAATATAAACCTAAAGAAGAATCTAGAAACCGATGTCGACCTAAATTTAGTTAGCTGTTATCACAGTTATTGGTGGATTCCCTGTTAAATCAAATAAAGATTATTAAAATCAAATTTCGTACACAACCTTGAATATGACTAGCCGATTATTGTGTCATGTCATTCAATGTTATCATAATATTTTTTGTTGTTTACCGGTGATTGATAGAGTAACTTATGTATGTGATATAAGATGATTTTTTAGTGACTCGACTTGGAAGGCCGTAGAATTTGCACCTTTTACAACAGCTGGTAGCTTGGGTAGCTACATCACAATACTGAATAATAATGTAATCCTTTTTATTTAATCTATTATGACTGGATTCTTACAAATAGTTCCTTTTAATTAGTTCCTTTTAATAGATAAAATTTTAACAACAAAAAAAACGACTCCAAAATTGTTTATAAGCGCAGGAGCCATGTCATGGTGATACTTAAAACGAGCGTAATTGATCATAATTGAATGCGTATACACATTTTTGTGTCTGTGCTGTTGACCGTTGAGGAGTTCCCTCGTTGGAAGCCAACCCTGGGTGCGGCAGTCCTGTCTTGATTAAACTTAAAACGGGCTATCATAACTGAATGAATATAAAAAAATTCGTGTCTGTGCTGTTGACCGTTTAGGATACTCCTCGTTGGAAGCCAACCCAGGGTGTAGAATCAGGTCATGCTTACCATAAAAAAATCATTGTCATCGGAATTTAACCAAAATGTACTTTTTCAACTTCATATGAAAATATTTGAGGAGCTTCCTCAATTCCTCAAGGATTCCATCATCAGAACAGGATTTCGATAAAAATGGGACCAATCTGTAACTATATCCCTTCAAATAAAATAAGAATTTTCCAAATCGGTTCAGAAATGGCAGAGTTGTGAGGTAACAAATATACCTATATAAAATAAAGATACAACCGAATTGATAGTCGGTTAAAAAGAAGTTTCTTCAGGTCGCCGTAAATTTCCCGGTCCCTCTCGCACATGCTCAAATCACATGTACGAGTATTGCATTTCTAGAAAGGAAGACCTTCAAACTATCTGGATGCTATCTCTACATCGACATTATCTCACCTATGGGATTATAATGTCAGGAAATTACACCGAAAGTGATAGAATTTTAAAATTATTAAAAACTTTTATAAGGCTTATAGCACTGCGGAGTTGCAATCTCGGAGTTGCTATCTCGCTTTGCATTCTTGAACGCTGTGAAATTAACACCGAAGCGCATACCAGAATAACCATAAATACATAAAAAATTAATATACTTAGTGTTAAAACAGAAATAAATTTAATGGACCGTATTTTACAAGTATAAAATATTACAGTAGCATACCTAACAAGATACAATATTTAATCAGTCATAATTTGTTATCGAATTAATAATACATATTTGCCACTAAAATGTTAACGATTTTTTGATTGAAAACTGGAATAAATATTCCCATTTTACAAATGTACTAAATTAATAAGGTCTGATATTTAGTTACTTGATTGTTTTATTTGACACAAATATTTTCTTACTTAAACATCTACATTATAAGGTTGTATATAAATTCATATAGATTTAGTTTTATTAGACATAAGGTTAATAAAACTAAATCTATATGAACAGATGGCTAGTATCGTATATCAAAAATAGATCGCATTGCATCTCCATCGGTTCTGTTATGTCACAATGTGAATTGATACCTTCTGGTATCCAACAAGGATCACACTTAGGACCTATACTTTTTATTCTGTACGTTAGCGACATCGGTGCATGCTTCAAGCATTCAAAATTCCTGATGTATGCAGATGACTTAAAGATATATAAAATTATTAAATCTGAAAATGATTGTGTTCTCCTACAGAAGGATCTCGACTCTTTGGAAATATATTGCAACAAAAACATGATAAAAATGAATGTAGCAAAATGTTTCCATATAAGCTTTACGCGAAATAGAAACAAGATTAACTACTCATATCAGATCGATGACATTCCTATCGCGACGTGCACTTCTATTAAGGACCTGGGTGTAGTTTTAGATGACAGATTAAGCTTTCGGGCACATATTGCAGCTATTGCCGAAAAATCTAGTAGAATGCTTGGCTTCATAATTCGCGCATCGAAACCATTCACCGACCCATTAATATTGAAGGTATTATACAACGCGTTTGTTCGATCTCACCTTGAGTTTGCTTCTCCAATATGGTCTCCCTGTTATCAGGTACACATTAACAGACTGCAAAATATCCAAAATAAGTTCGTTCGATACTTAAATTTCAAGACAAAAAGTTATTGTAATACTACTAATGAGGCGGCCTTACTATTTAAAATAAATTCACTATGTTATCGGCGCAACTTGAATGATGCTCTGTGCCTCTATAAAATAATGAATGGTATATTCGATTGCTCTGACCTGGTGGGAGCGATCAATATTAACGCCCCAATGAGGACCACACGCCAATTTAACATGTTTCGTTTGCCGCGTTTTAAAACGAATGCATCAAGGAATGTAGTACTCACACGCTGCTGTGAGCTTTAGGATACCCATTTAAATGGTATTGATATTTTTAATAATTCCATAATCACTTACAAATACTCCGTAAATCAAACCCTGACCGATATAATAAGCTGACTATTCGTTTTTAGCTATTTTATTGATTATTATTATTATTATTATATTTTATATACGCCACTACTAATACCATACATGATCACACTCCACACTTACACGCTCAACACACTCCCACAAACACATACACACACACCCTGCATACTAGAGTCTTATATAGTTCTAAAATTGAAGGTACATTAGTTTTATAAAGTAGGTAGTTTAAAAAAAACGTAATATATGTAATTTTAATGAAATCCGTAACCGGTTTTATTTGTTGTAAATCTGCATACATTTAAAAAAAAATATAATACTGTAATACTGTGTGATTTCTTAATAAAGAATTGAATTGAATTGAATATTGTACACCTAACGGTAAACTCTCTACCATATAAGTACCTGGCCTTTTGTACAATCTACACCCAGTTAATCAATAAAAATCTACTTTATTCTATTCTATAACTTGTACCCTCGAACGGGATATCTAGGTTGTGTGGCTTTGTTAAATTAAGTGCAAGGTTTCGTCATTTGTTTCGTTATGAATTCTAGTAATTGACTGAAATTAGCGAATAGATAAATAAAAAAATAAATTCACCTTATTGGCAATTTCAATAGTGTCTAAATGTTGTCTGCTCAATGGGGTGAAGTAATAAAATATGAGTATTTTCTAAAGGAAATTGTTTATATTTTGGGTGTATACAAATTGGCATCGCTCTCGCTAAGAAAAAAAAAATTATAAAGATGTATATATACCATATGGTTTATACAAACAATATAAAAAAACTTTTAAGTCATTTTATTTGGATGGTATGTTATCGTATGTTGTAGATGCTTAAAACCGAATAACAAACCCGCCGTCGACGCACAAAATAGCGCCAGTAATATTCGAAGCTAAATCACTGGATAGAAAAGCAATGGACTGTGCTATCTCCACTGGTAGACCAGAACGTCCAAGAGGATGATAGCTGGCCGCACCTTCAAATTGCGGGTTTTCACTGACGTCTGCACCAATGTACGTTCTGAAAAAATCAGTCGGTACAGCTCCAGGATTCACGGAATTCACTCTGACCTGCTTCGGCGCAACTTCTAGAGCGACGCACTTCGTAAAGTGATCTAAAGCGGCTTTGAACATTGCATACGCCAGTGACATAGCGGAAGGTCTTATTCCTACAGCACTCGAAACATTAACAACGTTCCCCTTGGTCTTGATAAGATGGGGATAACGGTAAATTGAGGAGTACCATATCAGTACCTGAACTGTTGTACATCCCACACGCAGCAATAGAAAACTACTCCACTCTATTTTACACTGTGTACCCTAGTACGGGTTATTTCAAGTTGGGTGACCTAGTCATGTTAAATGCAAGGTTTGGATATTTCTTCGGTAATACATTCTAGTAATTGACTGAAATTAGAGAATTGATAAATAAATAAGTAAATTCACCTTATTCGCAATATTTATAGCTTCTAAATCTTGTTTGATCAACGCGAAAGAATTGCAAATATGAGTAAATAGTAAAGAAAATTGCCAAAACTAAAGAAACGAAAGAAAAAGTCAGCTTGGAGTATAAAAATTGGCATCGATCTCGCTGGGAAAAATAATAATAAAATAAAACAAATTATTAGATACCGAAAGGTTTATTCTTAATATGAAAAAAGTTTTGAGTCAAGTTATTCGGATGGTGTCCTACCGAACATTCCATCCGCCATCGACGGTCAAAATAGCGCCGGTGATATTTGAAGCTAAATCACTGGATAAAAACGCAATGGACTGTGCTATCTCCAATGGTGTACCAGCGCGCCCAAGAGGGTGATATCTGGCTGCGTCTTCGAATTGCACTTCGACGTCGGAACTAACAAAGGTCCTGTAAAAATCAGTCGGTACACCTCCAGGATTAACGGAATTCACTCTGACCTGCTTCGGCGCAACTTCTAAGGCGACGCACTTAGTAAAATGATCCAAGGCGGCTTTGGACATTGCATACGCCAGGGCCATAGCGGAAGGTCTTATTCCTCCAACACTTGAAACATTAACAACGTTCCCTTTGGTCTTGATAAGATGGGGCATGGCCAATTTTGTTAACTGCAAAACGGCCCGTACGTTCGTCTGGAATATTGCGTCGTAGTTTTCTAACGAACCCGTTTCGAGATTCCCCGCTTTCCCAAATCCTGCATTGTTGACCAAAACATCGAGGCGATTGAATTTCTTGATTGTTTCGAGGACAATCTTTTCTACTTCTTTCTCATTTGCTAAATCCGCTGCTATTGCGAATGGCTGTTCGGCTCCTTTCTGTTTCTTGCATTCATCCACTGTTTTCTGTAGATTGGCTACATTTCTTCCAGTCAACGCCAGCTTGGCGCCGAGACCTGCTAGGTATACGGCAGTAGCTGCTCCAATTCCAGAGCTGGCTCCGGTTATCAGTACTACTTTCCCTTTGAAGTCCATGATCTGGATAAAATAATTAAAATTTACGGATCAAATTGAAATAAAATAATTTCTCCAGAAAATAAAAATTTTAGGCGCTCGCTGTAACAAAATTTGCGCAAGTTATGCCACTGTTTTTCTTTAACTATTCTGCCATATAACCGTATCGCTCTACTTATATAGACTGAAAAGGCAAAAGTTATAAGACATATTACAACACTATAAAATGTTGGTTTATCACATAATATTAAAATTCCCGGGAAATTGAAAGGAAATTTTGTATGTTGCTGATAAAATACAGTAAGTTTATTTTATTGTAATTCTCTTTTGTTTTTATTTTAATTGATGTTTTTCTCTATAAATTATAAATTAAATCGTATGTTTTGATGCGATTTCTCATGTTGTCCATTTAGGAAAATATTTTTATATCCCATTATTTGACCACAATGAAAAAGGTGCTGGATCTATAAAAAGAAATTCTCGGTAATCATAGGACTATTATTGCTTCCGCTATTCGATATATTTAAAAATAATTAAAATTTATTTATTAACCCGGCGAGCATGTGGTGGGGTGTGACATGCCCACACTTTGCGGGAAACTGTGTATTTTTCAAGTTTGCGCCCTAATCGTTTCGTTGCTTCGAGTAGCTGGAGACAATGAACTCCGCGAGGGGAGAGTGGCGTGCCCGCAGTGTCGCGTCGAACTCGACCGGCGCAGAAGCTACACGCGTGTAAACGTCCGTGGGGTGCGTCACACCCCGCCACATGCTCTGTGTTACTTTTTTGTGCGTTAACTAAATAAACTTATTATTTATAAAAATTAATGCTGAAAGAAGTGAATTGCGTTTAGCGTCGTTAATAAAACAAGTATTAGAAGATTCATCCGATGAGGCAAGCTCTGACGAAGAAATAGATCACTGCAGCGAACACAGCTACGGAACAGAGACGAAGCAAGGGGTCAGTGATGTTGACAACTTAGATTTGCAGGATTCCTCAGATGACGATGTTCCACTATTAGTTTTGCGAACCCAACCTCATTCGTCAGCTCATGGCCATGCACCCCATTACACTTCTAAAGATGGTCAAAAGTGGTACAAAGAAGCTCCACGATCAAATGTACGTACTCGTTTAGAAAATATAATGAGTGAGCAGCCAGGAGTGAAAGGATCGGCGCGAAAAGCTAATACGGAAATGGATTGTTGCAATATATTTTTTACAGAGGAAATGAAAAATATAATATAGACTAAAAGCCGGTGTAGATGTTGTCGATGAATTGAGTGCGTCCTATAATGTATCGCGAAACAGCAAGCGTTGGCAATCGTTGACGATTTTTTATGGGACATTGAACATTGCAGCTATAAATGCAATCATAATTTATAGAGCCAACCAATCAGATAACATAAATCGAACAGATTTCATTCGAAATTAAGGGTTGAATTTGGTGAATGCCCATTTGAGTTCCCGCGCAAAACAAAAACACATTCCATTGCACATTCGTCAATGAATTGCCACAGAAATCGATGAAACACCAAGTGAATATGCTCAAAACACATCTGGTCGCTACGTACGATGTGCTGATTATCCACGTAAGAAAGACTGAAAAACAAAACACGCGTGTACAGGCTGCAAGAAGCCAATATGTCTTGATCATGCAATTTTTACTTGCCAATAATGTGCTGACTCTACCACTTCCTAAATATTTTCCAAAGCAATTGCGATTTGTTTTTACCTGATTATTTAATTAAGGATCTCATATTCTTTAAGTTTTTAAAGTAGATTTTTAAGTTTCTTTAAGAATTTGTTGATCTTAGATCCTGTTTCTGAAGTGCTTTTTTTTTTGTTCGTCAATGTTATATTTTCGAATTTTTAATAAATAATACAAAAAAGTACATAAATACACACTGTGTTTTATTTTATACACTCAATATAAACCTTGGTTTAAAAATACGACTAAATTATAAAGTCTTGGTTTAATAAATTGGCATTTATAGGTAGTTGTTGTTGGACACCCCATACCCCACCACATGCTCGGTGTAATTTTTTTACCACATGCTCGCCGGGTTAAATTTGAACAAAATAATCACTTCCTAAAATAATAGACGGCAGTAGTCGTCTCAATTCCTGAACTGACTCCAGGTATTAGTACAAATTTTTCCTTAAATTTCATGATTTCTTAAATGAAATTAAATGACCAAGAAATACTTTGCAATTAAATAAATAATGTCTATTCTATGTAGTTTTACCTAATTTTGCAGAGTAATTTAGTGTAATAAATTTTAAAATATGGAAATATTATACTTACAGATTATATATTGAATAACTAGCAATCCAAACGTTGCAACGAACTGTATGAACGAGCACTGCCTTGCTAGCGATATGTGTTTTAGTAAAAAAATGATAAGGAAACCTTTATTTATACTGTATTCAATTCGAGGCTGGGTTTTTGCTATACAGCGTTGTCAACCAACACGTTTATTCATAATCTTCATTGAATTGTATTACTTCCTTGTTCAATAAATAATTTTCGTTTTCTTTAATTAAATTATTGTTACACGAGAAAAAAAAAATTTAAACTGAAACAAAGTGACAAACTGGTTCGTCCAAATCCCATGCCACCCAAGGCCCGTTCTACATTTCCTAGGTTTACATCTGTACCTAAATGTGCGACTTATAACATATTTTGGATTATGAGCTGACGACATTGTTTTAGATTTTAAAAAAAAATACAATTAAAATGTATTTTTAAAAGATGTTAAAATACAGATTAAAACTTTTTTTAATTAAAAAGGAGTGAATTTTCAGGGTTTAAATACGTCCGTCTTACTGTCACCTAAGACTGCGTTTCCGGGTGTTTCTTTTAAATTATAAAATTACAAATAATTGAAATAGACGCCGTTAAAAGGCCGTCCGACCATTCTATTAAAGCCGATAATGGTTTTGAAATAAATTTAGAATCACAAGTTTTTCGGCGCTACTGGGAAGGAGGCAATCAGTGGTCTTGACCCCGGACTGCAAATAGGGTCCCATTCGGTCGCCCCTTGCTCTAAAGCAGGAGCCACGTCACAACGTAGCCACAATCGTGATAGTTCCTCCAACCACCGTCAACTCCATCCCCGAAAGAAAGAAAATCACAATCTGTCAATCTGTTCCTCTGCCTCCCCCTAATTATTCAGACGTATCATTTCTCGACATCAAGGAAGACATAACCACCGGGGCTGAAAGTCTGCAAAATATTTCCATTCGCTTTTATTTCTGACCTAAGAAAGTATGACCATATTACGGAATACAGAAGGAGTCTTGCTGAAGATACGAGAGTCCTCGGTTTGCTCTACAGAATCTTGGAAAGGGCCGCACGAAAAACATCATAAGCAGGTCACGGGTAACCTCTGGGATCTAAAGACAACCTACTGCTCTCGATCCCTGGTCACAGTAGTGATTTTTACTCGCATTCGATCTCCGCACATGAAGCCTATCTCTTGAATGCTTTACCTATATATGCAAGGATAGCACCGAGTTTATATTACTTTAAACGCAGGCTCAAGAATATTTTAACACGTGCATACAAATTCTCGTCGTCTCTTCCCCCCTCCTCTCCGTTAATAATATATTAGATTATTAGATTTATTTATTTTTTATTTATGATGTATCATTTTTAACTGTTTGGTACGATTTGATACTAGCTGCCTTAATAAGTGATTTTAATAATAATTTTATCCTATTTTTACAAGTGACTTGAATATAAAAGTTAGACATATGCTGTGGCTGACCTTTTTTGTAGGCATTATCAAGCTCTACAACTTTTTTCTAGAACTTAATCATATATCTCACACCGTTAGGGCAGCGTTAGTTAGAAACGTTTTCGTTCGACCGTTTTTTCTCCGACTTACTTTGCAAATCCGACTACCCCGAAAAAATCTTTTAATTTTTCGGAATAATATATAGCCCATGGCACTGACAAATAACGTGGCTTTCTATTGGTGAAAGATTTTTTAAAATCGGTTTAGTAGATCCAGAGATTACTTCCTACAACCTCACAAACTTTACCTCTTTATAATATTGAAATGAAATGAAATGAAAAATACCTTTATTGTACTAACAAAAATAATTACTTTGGTAAAGAAAACTTAAATTCTATTTTAACTTAGTACAAATGGCGGGCTTATCGTTTAGCGATTTCTTACAGCCATCCGTGTAATATTAAATAGTAACAATACAGGTCACATACATAAACATATACACATAAATATACATATACATACATCCAAAAATACATACATATACATACATACATAAAAGAATATAATTTATAATATAGTATTTGTATATTATGATAATAAATACATAGGAACTACAGCTAAATAAAAATTAAAAAAATATAAAAGTTAAAAATGCCTACTTATATAAAATTATAGATATAACAAAGTTCTTATGAGTATATCCAATCAATATTAGTATAGATGACTGAATCAAAGGTGAGCGGGCGTTACTAGCCCGTTTCTTGTTGAATGGATCGCGTTTTATATACAGGTAACAAAGTCGCACTTTTTCTGAATTCTCAAATAAAACTTTTTGGATAAACAGCTGGTGATGTAGCTCCCGGAGAATATTTAGTCCTAATTTTGACATAGGAAATATTTATGAGGTTAACAGTCATAGATAACAATAGAGAAGACAACAAGCAAATAAATAATACACAACATTTTAACAAAAAAACCGACCCTAACATTTTTATGAGTACAACAGCCATGTCACGGTGATTGATAGTTCGGGCTATCGTAATTGAATGCGTATACAAAAGTGTGTGTCTATACTGTTTATGTTGAGGAGATCCCTCGTTGGAAGACAACCCTGGGTGCCGCAGTCTTGTCTTGGTGAAACTTAGAACAGGCTTTCGTAATTAAATGCATATACAAAATTTCGTCTCTGTGCTGTTGACCGTTGAGGACTTTCCTCATCGGGAGTCAACCCAGGGTGTACAATCAAGTCATGTATACCATAAAAATACATTGTTATCGGAATTGAATCAAGATGTACATTTTCAATTGCATATGATAATATTTGAGGAGTTCCATCAATTCCTCGTAGACCCCGTAGATTTAACATTTCTGTCTATATTTTTTTGTTTTATGAAGTTTTTTAAATATTTTTTTAATGCGATTATTTTAATTTTATTTTGTTTTGTCTTTTAATTTGACATATTGCCACTATTTCCTTTTCTACTATGGTTTTCCATGTTGAAATTTAACTAATATATAATTTACCTAATATGTATTTTTTAACGATTTCACCACATTAGTTAATTACCTATGCTTGTTGTAGATACCTACTCTTTTTTGAAAAATAAATATGATTATAATTATGATTATGACGATTATTATTCCATCATCAGAACAGGATTTCGATAAAAATAAGACCAATCTGCAAGTATATCCTTTCCAATTAAAATATAATTTTTCAAATCTGTTCATAAATGATGTAGTTCATAATATCGAAGTATGATAATATTCGAAGTTGAATATAGAGGATTCGAAAATGGTCTATTTAACTGTGTACTATTGTTCAATGTTATCACCACTGCTGTAGCTTTGCGATTTCACTTTCCTTTGAGTAAAAAAGTCCCTTATCTCCGCTAAAGTAAGGACGCTCGGAGAAAACTTGAGAAGTCGATGCGCGGGGACTTTGTGAACAAAGTGTACCTTGTAACATGAATAATTTAGATTTTTGCACCATACCTTAAACAAAAACTGTTCCTATTTTAACTGCGTTGGCTGTAAGAGATTATAGTGAGGGGATAAGCCAGGCAATTGTAAAAATCAATAAATGGTGATTATTAATATTGAATACAGGTATTTAAATATACGAATAATTGATATTAATTACGAGGAAGAGTACCTATATCAAAAACGAAGAACATGAATATTTGGGAACCATTAGGAGCTCTCTAGACGATTAAGCATGCTTGTCAAGCAACGCGTCGCGGGCTGGGAAGGGATCATAAACCGCAGGAAAAATGCATTTTTTTTAAATTTACCAAAAATGCGTAATTTTGTAGGTTATACCAAGGAATCAGTCATTCGTCAATCAATTACGTCTAATTAACCTGACTTTCTGGTATACAGTTATAAAATTAGGCATTTTTGGTTAATATAAAAAAATATAATTGCATATATCCTGCGGTTTACGATACCCTCCCAGCCCGCGACTCGAGGCTTGACAAGCATGCTTGATCGTCTAGAGAGTCCCTAACATTTTTTTTTGTAGTATTTGATTACCGACATAAGACGTAGATTAATTAAATATATATCATAGTCATTCGCGATTGCCAAATATTTTATATAGCTATGTGACATCCGCCTAAAATACGCGCATGTTTTCATTCTACTTTGCGCGCATAATTATCGTTCTCACTTTTTATTGGAATAGAAATTTGCTATCGAGGATGACTATAATATTTTGTGTAATATGTAATTACCGACATTAAACGTAGATTAATTAAATATATATCATAGTCATGCGCGGTTGCCAAATGTTTTGTATAGCTATGTGTCATCGGCTTAAAATACGCGCTTGCTTTACAAGGTCTCAGCCAACCAATTACACATATCTCTATTAACCACTACCATCCAAAATTTGGTGTTGCCAGGCTGTTTAAAAAAATATTTAGTATATGTCACTTCAAAAAAGTGAGAATACAATTACTTAAAAAAAGTGAGTACCTAGAATGCAACCATTGTTATTACATTTAGATTGGTCTTTATAGTAAATGTTCATTTATTATTAGATATTTCTATTATATAAAATTTAGAAGTACCAAAATAATTACATTTTTATATCTTTTATGCACTGTCATAATACTATTGATATATATTTTTCAATTATTTAAATAACGTTTATTTTATTATTTAAATATTTATTTATTTATTTCATTTCATAAAAAAATCAACATAACAGTTTGGACCAATTCGTTGTTATTCTTTCAAGTAGGTACCCACATAACATGTTTAAATAAGCATTAAATGAATGAATGAATGAAAATCTCTTTATTGCACAATAAAAATAAGGTACAATGGCAAACTTATTGCTACACTACAACAATATCTTCCAGTCAACCAACATGCTGGTGTGAAAAGAAGAGTAGGCAACAAAATTAAAGCTTAAAATTAAATTTAAAATCATAGCATATAATATACATTGTGTGTGTATCTAAATTAAAAAGTAAATATATAAATATTTTTTTGAGTTGGAGATATTATATGTTGTATTAAATATTATATTAAATACAAATACAGGCATTAGGATTTGAAAAACTTGCAAATTTACAGTAACTACAGAATAAAAACAATTTATCTTCTTCTGACATAAACAAGTAGCGCAATGCCCACACCTTGATGGGATGCGTGCTCGCTGTAAAAATATCAAGGTCTGACGCTGCCGAACATAGCGGATTTAAGTGCCGCAAAGCTCGGCTAATTAGACTCCATCAACTTAGGTTGGTGGTCGAGGACGGCTCCGCAAATATGCTATGAGTACGATTATAATTGTCCGAAAGAAAGAGACTAACCTTCGCTAGCATGCTAGGATTATCAACTCTTCCCCTAATCGGTTTGAAAACGTAGGCTATAGCGAGCGTTTCTGTTCGCAATTTAAGAGAGTTATAGCCCACCATGCCTAGTAAAAAACTAGTAGGGTACCTATAAGTACGGATAATATCCGTATTGCTTGAAATATATAAAGCGTAAGAAACATTTTTTTAAATTTTCCATCATAGTGATATAATGATCATGATGTGGATTCCATATTACTGCATTCGTTTCCAATCTACTTCTCACAATTGAATTATACAATGTACGCCTAACCCGTACATTCTGAAAATGCTTTAGTTTGCGAATAACAAACCCTAGTAGCTTAAAAGAGGACTTAGACAAATCAGCGATGTGCTCTTTGAAAGTAAGCTGGGAATCAAAGAGAATTCCTAGATCTTTTACCTTCTCAATCCTAGTTAGCACCTCACCACCATCACCCAGTAATGGAGTAATCATGCATCAGAGGTGCTGTCGATCTAGTGTATGTCATCACTGAACATTTAAATATATTTAAAGACAGATTTTTATTTTTGCTCCAAGACCAGACGGCATCAATATTGCGCTTCAAAAGATTGCAGGCAGCAGTTCCAGTGGACATGTACAATTTATTATTGTCGGCATACAATAAACATTTTGCCGACACGATTACTTTACTTAGCTAACGAGCTAACAAAGAGATTGAATGACATAGGCCCGAGGTTTGACCATTTACTCATGCCAGAGCAGGTGTGTTACACCATAGAAACAAAAAGTCAATTATTATGAAAGTATTTAAATTATCACAGAATATATTTTTCTTACAATTTATATATTGATGTTAAATTAATTACATATTGTTTGTCAATATTTTTTTTGTGGTTATTTAAATTTTTTAAATATTATTTTATTTTATTTTATCGTTATTTTACGTGGTCGAACACATATTGAAAATAAACCAAGCAGTAGACGTCCAAGATCAGCAGATATATGGTATAGTTAATAATGAAGTATATTGAACAAGTATATGTTATAGTTAATAATGAAGTGTTATTATGAGCGAAATTGCTGATAATTTATGCGTCTCTGATGAACGACTACGACATAATTGAGAAGAATTCCATATCGACGCTTGAAGGGCAATCCTCACTAAGCGACCTTAAATAGACTTTACAGCAACGTCATTTAAATGTATATCTTTGATACCTACCAAATTAATATTTCTATGCGTTTTAAAGTCACTTTAATACAAAAATTAGGTGAAGTAATTTTTTATTTTATATTTTAACTCTAAATCACTTTTTTGTAAAGTTAAATTAATGTCGCGTAGAAAAGATTACCTTTAAAGCGTCGATATGAAAAAGCTGTTTGGAAAAGTGGTGCAACATTTGTTAACATTTCAAGAAAAACTGGATCGAACACAAATTTCTAAGCGAAATTTGGATAGTCTGAAGCAGAATAAAACCAATTTTGTGGATCGTTTTATATCTATGGATGAGATTTGGACCTACCACCATGATCCTAACTTAAAATTAGCACGTTTAAAGTAGTCTGAATCTGGTTGTCCAGTTCAAACGCTGCCAAATCAAGAACGAATCAAAAAAAATATATGGCATCATTTTTTTGGGATGCCAAAGGATTTTGTTATTCGATTATCTTAAAGGTTAAACGATATACTCTGAATATTGCTGTAGACTTTGGATCAACTGGGTGATATTTTTTTATTAAAACACTTAGTTTGCAGCATAAAAAATCATATTTCAACAGGATAATTCACATGTTCCACAAAGTAAATACAAATAATTAAACTATAAATTGCTTGGTATCTACCGTATTTACCAGATTTATCTCCCAGTGACTTGACTTACTACCTTTTCACAAACATCATGCAATTACTTCGTGGATAACGTTTATTGTCGAATGAAGAAGCTATAACCGCAGTATTTTGCAAGCCTTCCGGAAAATCAAAACAGAGTTAGATCTATACTGAGAACATTTCTTCCACAGCCGTAGCCTTTATCGGACGGATAGTGCTTCCGGCGGCTTCAATAGAAACAGTAGCAAAATCAAAAATGATATCGGGAGGCTCTTGTGCTTTCCCTGCGAATCCTGTAATCATTCACTCCCATTCCCTCTGAAAAACCTGCAATGTAACTAAAACCAAGACGAAAGAAGAAGGCAGAGATTCGGAAATAAGAGCAAAATTGTATAATAAAAAACAGATCGCCCATAGGAAATATCGGTATGATAGAGTCATCCTGCAAACATAGCACTAAATATACTCGCATAAATTAAGATTGCTTTGATAAGAACAATAGACAAAAATATTCTAAGATTTTTATTCATCACACTCATTGGACAAAAAACTATGTGCCGCTATATCAAGAGAATATGAAAATAGAGAAAATAGAACTGACTATTTGAGATTGTTTGTCATTAATATCTTGTTATAGGAGACGGAACGCTAAATGGTGAATATTGTAATGTAGTATATTATAGTATACCTATTAAGTCACCCATTATTAAGTTATGGGAATTTTTAAGGTAAATCTAAAATAGAATATATTGATTGGCAACACTGTGTTGCAGCGACTGAGGAATATAAGCGTTGATTTTAGTTTTAAATTTGCCACAACACACGTAGCACGATCGCTGAAGCACGATTGTTTGGGTGAACGTTGAGATTACACATTATTACACAGACAGTGGGTATATTATATAATATCTGCAGCCACTGCGAGTTTAGGCTATCTAAAGGTGTTTTTAATTGTCTATAGATGGATTTCAAAGGAAAAGTAGTCCTGATAACCGGAGCCAGCTCAGGAATTGGAGCAGCTACTGCCATCTATCTAGCCGGTCTCGGCGCCAAGCTAGCGTTGACTGGAAGAAACGAAGCCAATCTACAAAAAACAGCGGAAGAGTGCAAGAAACAGCAAGGAGCAGAACAACCCTTTACGGTGGTAGGAGATTTAGCAATTGAAAAAGATGTAGAAAAGATTCTCAACGAAACAATCAAGAAATACAATCGCCTCGATGTTTTAGTGAACAATGCAGGATTCGGCAAACCGGGAGGTTTGGAATCGTGTTCGTTAAAAGACTACGACGCAATATTCCAGACGAATGTGAGGGCCGTTTTGCAGCTGACGAAATTGGCGATGCCTCATCTTATCAAAACTAAGGGGAATGTTGTTAATGTTTCCAGCGTTGTAGCACTAAGAGCCAATACGTTTACTCTACATTATTCAATGTCCAAAGCTGCTCTGGATCATTTCACGAAGTGCGTCGCTCTAGAAGTTGCGCCGAAGCAGGTTAGAGTGAATTCAGTGAATCCTGGATCTGTACCAACCGACTTTCAATCAACTTTCAGGGGTACTAAGGTTGATAAAGAAGTGTTTGCAAAGGAATCAGCCGTATACTCACCTCTAAATCGCGTTGGTCAACCAGTGGAAATAGCCCAATCCATAGCATTTCTAGCCAGTGATTTAGCATTAAATATCACCGGTACTATTTTAGCCTGCGATGGGGGGTTTGTTATTAGATTTTAATAATACACCGTCGAATTAACTTCACAGTAATATTGTTTTATAATTGTTATATCATATGAATAAAAAGTTAACATAATGACATATTTCATCTATATTTTTTAATAGCCATGAGGTTGATGTCATGTTGTATATGGCGTGTTCGCGAATGTACAAAAACCTTTTAATCTTTCAAGGGATTAACTCTGTATGTGTAACGAAGCATGGTATTTTTTATCTATATACGTAAATAATATGATTTTTATGCAAAATAAATTTACGTTTTTGACCCAATTTTTTGACCTTTTTTCACCTACAACTTTTTTGATTTAGGGGACAATTTTCGAGACCCAATTGTTCCTAAACCCTTCAATTTGGTATAGAAACTTTGTTACTCTTGAAAATACGCGTTTTAGTTTGTTCCAAAATTGGGCAAACGACTGAAGAGTGCCGAGTGGAATGAATCGTGCTCCTGCACAAGAGAAAAATAAATGCTCCCTTCCACAAGAGAATTCTTAAAAATTAATCCAGTTGATGTCCGTACATTCGATACACTGGTTTTAACCTTAAGTTAGGGTATTACAATTTGCCATGTCCTTGATAGTCGTCCATATTTTACATGGATCGCGATCGACTTCTAAAATAACTTTCGTTGATTAAATAGCTGAAACAGTAATTATTATATTAGCTATATTGATTTTTTGGCATTTAAATAATATACTTTTTAAATATATTTTTGTGCAGTGTGTCTCTAGTGTGAAAGAATATTTAAAGTCCAGATGTTATCCACGACTAATTTCTCTTTCCTTTGACTGACAAAGTTTAACTACGGAGCGTATTCATATAAGTTTTTATGTTTGTCCAAAAAAAAATATTTGTGGATATATTTATGGCTGTGTGTGTTTATTTAAGAAATAATGAAAGCATAGTAAGTACATTGAAGTACCATACAGTAAAATTAATATAAATAATAAATTGGTAGTCAATTCGATATAATAATTCGATATAACATTTCAATATACCAATACGATTTCATATAACAATTTGATATATAGGTAAACAATTTTATAACGGCATACTACTTAATTAGGAAGTCATGGTCTTCTACTCCGTTCCAGTCAGGATAGTAAAATTGCGAATCCTACTTATAGTTTCTTTTTTTACATATTCCTTCACCGTTCATGAAGCTAGATTATCGAACATTTCTACTTTCAAAGTGTCTCTGAAAAAGCATTCCATATCCCTAAATTCCTAGTTATCCCACGTCTCATCCCATCGTCTCTTGTCATCAGATCTTTGCAGATATTCTGTAAATTCTAATAATATTTTAAAAAAGTGCCCTTTTTTATTATTTTTTTAAAGTACTATGTATTTTTGTTTATTTTACTCTACTGGCACCTAAATTCTTCCACTTTTACGAAAGTTGGCTGCAATATAAGCAATAATTCTGCCCGTTGTATGTTTTGGCTTAAAATGTTCAATAAATAATTTTTATCTTTTTTATATTATTAATATAAAAAACATGCATATTGAGAGTAAAAATATATTTATACATTATAAATATTTTCTTTAATGTAAACGCTCTTACTAAAAAATACCATTAGAACAGTCCGCCACCTAAAATCAAGTTCTTTAGTTAACGTTTACTTTCCCGCCCCACCAACCAACAAGGAGGGAAAGTATTGTAAACACGCAATTTTTTGTTTAGGTGAGGAAGGAAATATTCATTTTGAACCCCCTTAAGACGTTAAGACCATTTCCAGGTTAACGTCTCTCTGTGTGTCTGTGTGTCTATGTGTGTGTAGATATTCCTCCACGATAGCAACCAAACGTTTAATCCGATTGAGCTGAAATTTGGTATGCAGGCATCATTTGGTGATTTTCGGTTATTTGACATGAAAAATAAGAAATGAAATAATATTCCAATGCTTCAAGATCACTTTCGGCTTTAAGATCACTTTCAATTAACAAAAAACATAACTCGACTGTTTCCATTTATATAAATACCACTAGACCAACACAACATGACTGGAGGTGACCTTATGGAATTGCAAATCTAAGGAAATAATATATTTGTAAAGTAGCAACGCGAATAACTACATATAGCTCACCGCGAACACTTCTCAAAAAATCGGTTATGTCTCCCCGAGACTTTCCCGAGAAGTAGCCAAGAGCTGATTTCATCTGAATATTATTGCTTAAATAAAATCGATGGGCCCTCTCTCGGCCGGCGGACGAAACCGGTTGGCTTCAATTGTGACGCCTCAGGCAGTGCGGTTCCTTTCTGGGCTAAGGGCGGGTATTAATCGGATTATCATATTCATTACATCCCTACCGCTACATACTATACGCGTATTTGGACGTTCCCGTGATATTTGCCAAAATATACAAAAAGCGAAGCTATTCGATACCCATAAAGGCTCCAATACACTTCGGCGCACGCACTGAGTGCTACAGCGAAGCTGTCCTTAGCTCACTAGGCGTCTAGGAAGTGATTACACAGTGAATATAATTTGAATATCTATATCCTATCCTACATATATCCCATCCCTCTCCTTTTCTATCCTTACAATAGTTCAATTGCAATTTAATTTAATTTAATTTAGTGCAATGCAATTTTTGATTTACCGTATAAGAAAATAATGTAGGAAACAATTAATCGGCCAGCGAAACTCTGTATTAGAATAATTAGTAATAATTAATGAAGCGCTGTATGTTTCCCGAAAATAAATAAATAAATAAATAAATAAATAAATTATGCGTTTGACGCTATTTTGGAGGAATGGACACACACAGACACACATATATACTTTAATCTTGTAATGGTTTAAATCGTCCGAGGAGGCTTAAACTGGATATTTTCATCCTCCCGTTTTTTTTCCGATTGGTCACAAGGGGGCGGTATCGACTACAACGAGCAAACCCGTCACCTCAGACTGGTATAACGATATGTGAATGAGCATAGAAGACTTAGAGACGCCTTACTGCAAGGCACCGGGAAAGGTACCCAGCTGGCAGCCTTACCCCCGAAATACCAGTTTTGGAAGGATATCTCCGTCTGGAATTAAGCATCAGGATACTTCCAACCTATCTACTGCTTACAAGTTCGAATTCGCTTGCGTGATCCTCTCACTAGTGTAGCGATGATCGGTGTATACCGAATCTATCGCGGACCACGTCATCCTTTTCCCGGCTTTCATCCGTTATCAGGTAGCCGAATGGACGTTTTAAGAGCGGATGCCACAAGGTAAACAACCATCCCGCTTCATTGGAAACAATACTGTTTCCAGACTTCCCCGGCTGTCAGTCGGAATGCACAATCGATTGGATGACACCGCACGGTGCGCAAACCGTCCAGAAGTGCCCGAATGTTGACTCCTATGGGAAACTGGTCCGCAGGCCAGAGTCCTACCTTGACTCGCACTTACAAAAAGTTGCGACTTCTACGGCCTTCCAGCAAGTCCCCAAAAAATCTCCTTGTACACATAAATTACTCAACAATCACCGTTGAACAACAAAAAATATAATGATGACCATGAATGACATGGCACAATAATCCGCTAGTCATATTCAATGTTGCGTATGGAATTTGATTTTAATTATCTTTATTAGGTTCGAGTCAACGAATTCACTAATACCTGTGATAACAGCTAACTAAATTTAGGTCGTTTTCGATTTCTAGGTTCTTCTTTAGGTTTATATTTGTACCGTAAAATGGGGTAAAATTGAACGCTATATTTTATTTAAAAGAAAATATGTTTTTTTTTCATTTATTTAAATCCAAAATAAAAATGTACAATGTTGACATAAATAACACAGTGTAAAAAATAGCAAATACTTAGTCATTGTTTGCGAAGCAAAGAAAGTACAGATTTGATGGATTTTACCAGCTCCACTAGACTACAGTCTGTTCTGGAGTGATACCACACTTATATTTGTTACATAGTACAAATTTTTATACATTTTCGGTATCTATGGTTTGTAAATCTACAATATTTCTAAGCAGCTCTAAACCAATATTATAGCTATACCAATATTTAGAGCTAGAATTAATCGAATATAATATTTTATCAAATATTTTTAATTAAATAATTACATAATAATCGTTCTTGCATATTATTACTGACTATTACTATTATTACGGAATTTTTCAACTTAAATATTTTACCGTATGAATATTAAGGTAAAAGTTTAGTTACACTCGCTCTATATTTGTGGCATTAAAAATATCTTAATTAATTGAGAAACTCTTACAGCTAATTTTTCCCAATGACAAAACCTTTCTCAATAATCGAGAAAGCTACAGATTGGATTCTGGAGGTTGATTCGGTCTCTAAGCAGTATAAATTCCCTGAAAGTCTCGGATGCACAGCCCTCCGTCCAGATATAACTCTTTACTCTCTATCTCGGAAGGTGGCTCTTATCGTAGAATTAACTGTTCCATGGGAATCAAATATCCCAAAAGACCACGAGTACAAATTAAATCAATACCATGATCTTGCAAACGCCGTAACCCGGAACGGCTTCACTGTTCACCTTCACGCGGTGGAAGTTGGCGCTCGTGGCCTGCCAGCTAAATCTCTATTTCACCTCTTTAAAGATCTTGGCCTTTCCAGAAAAATAATCAACTCTTTATTAGAAAAATTATCTAAAACTGCGATTTGCGCATCTCAAATTCTATGGCTTCGAAGGGGGAATGAATGGGTGGTAAGGTGAACGCTCACATGTGGCAAGACAGCTGTCCTAAACCTACCACAGCCGGTTCGTAAGTCCGGAATAAACTGCTCACCCCCCAGAAGTGTAAAAAAAAAAATAGTATTATGATGGGCCCGACTCCGGTCGGTGAATTCCGTGGCAGCTCCGTTTGTATTTATTTATTATTGTTGGAGCTAATGGGCCCTTAAAATATTCCATTGTATGTATAAATGGGAGCTAATGGGCCCTTGCTGAGTTGGCCACGAAGACCCATTCTGTTTCAGGGTCGGTTACACTCACGGGTCAACACCCATCCGATGGCCTCCACGCATGGGGTGCGAGCCTGGGTAGGACACTGGGTCAACCAGTCTCCCCTGGGAACAATCCTCTGGCGCTCCTGGACGGTCTGCGCACCGAGCGGCGCAAGCCAATCGATTGTGCTCTCCGACTAACAATCGGGGGAGTCTGGGAACTGTATTGTTTCCTACAGAGCGGGGGTAGTTGTCTACCTTACGGCGACTGCTCTTGAAATGACCATTGGCCATCCGATCCCGGTTCAGAGTCGGGCAAAGGACGCCTTGGTCCGCGACAGATTCGGTGTACTCCGTTTCACCGCTTCGTAAGGGAGAGGACCGCGCAAGCGACCTCGAACTCGTAACCAATCGAGAGACCGGAGAAATCTGGTCACAATTGGTAGTTAGGGCGCGAGTGCCGCCCGCCAGGTAACATACCTGGTTACTCGCGGTAAGGCGTTGGCCTCTAACGGGTTGTGGCGTAGCTAGACGTCGGATTTGTTATGTCCCAAGTCTTCTACGCTCACTGCACGGTCAATAGAACGAACAATCGTTAAAACGTCCTGCGGTGACGGGTTCGCCCGTTGTGGTTGACAACTCAATATGTATGTATAAATACGAAAATAATTCTATACACCACAGTGTTATAATATTAAAAAAACGTTAATCTTAGACTTACGGAATTGGAGAAGAGTATAGACGATTTCTTTAATGTATTTCGGCAGAAAAAATCTTCTAAGAATACATATTATGTAATATTATGTAAGATTATTAAATAAAACTCTCATAATTTGAAACTTAATACTTCCCTCTAACTATTCTTGAAACGTTTATAGATAAAACTTTTGTTATTATACATAGCTATTATTTGGATTACACCATGCAACTTTTAGGGTGTTTCCCCGTACCTAATGATAAATATAAAAATTCTCTGTTTCTCGAATTTCACAATTTTAGAATTAAATAATATTATTTATAACAAGCATAGCATACGGCATACACTAAGGTATGCCTCCTCTACGGTGTTAACGTTAAGAATAGAGTTGTTAATTATTTATTGCTTTTTGGCGCAAAACTTATAAAAGCAAGTTTTTTTAGTTATAAAAGTAATATTTTATTATTAATTAAAATTCAGATGAAAATGGCCAACTTTCATTATAATCAGCACGACACGACTGAAGAAAATATATCCTCCAGCCGCCGGGCGCAAAGCACTGCATTTATAATAGCACTGACTGACAAACTCTCAGCGGCGATACACAGCGGGGGTAGCCGCCCTCGGTAGTCTACAGGTGAGTTTTTAATTAGTAACATTATTGTAGTGGGTGAATTAGTACGACGAAATAAGCAACTTTTGGTTAACAAATTTGAAAAACAAAAAAAAATGTTTGGTTGATTTTTTTTTTCGTCAAATTTGTAAATTATATATATTTAAAATAAGTTTGAGAGGTGTTGAGCGCGCTAAGTCATCTAGCGGTAGGTAAAACGTCCAAATAAAAAATACCGATTTTTTACCAACCGCAAGATAGCGAATTGTGGTCATAAATTTTTATACTAAATGAAAAACAAAAAAAAAACAAAAATATTTTATTTTCTTGTTTTTCATTTTTTTTTCATTAAAAGTTTCTTAGTTCGTCGTATTGATTCATCCACTACAAATATGTCACTAATTTAAAACTCATACTGTATAGGTAGGTACGTGGACTAATATAAAACCTCAGAATCTTTGGTAAAAGGCGCTTTTCCAGGAATCGCCAGGTCGCGGTTTTTTTATTCGTAGGGAATGGAAAATGTAAGGAAATATTTTGTGTATCCAATCTTAAGAAACACAATTTCAATGGGGATTACTATCACCTACCGCGAACACTGTCGGGGAATGTATGGACGGGCCGTGATGTGTACGCTGATTCTTTCTTCTACATAATTAGCATAATTATGTAGAAGAAAGTAAGTACCTTTTGTATATCAAGAAAGTTAATATTAGAAAGTTTATTGTATATCAAGAAAGTTAATAGGTAAAATATATAGAAATTTGTATATGTTTTCAACTGTATTGTAGGCTCGAGGAGCTATAAAAAGATAATGGCGCTGAGCAAATGCAGTTCTTGTTTTAGGAACAAGGAATTGTTCCACAGTTGCTGACCTGGTGTTGTGATAGGAGCATATGGTCACTTGTTTGCTGACATTTTTATGGAAATGGGTGACGATACTTTTTATGTAAAGCTGTCTAATATTGAGGACGGATGCTTCATTGTATTGCGATTCAAAAAGGGAATCTCATTGGCTGACGACACATAATTTTTAAAATAAGTTTTTGAGCCCTAAGCAGCTTATCGATGTGTGTCAGAGAACTTCCACCCCAGGAGTGAATTCCATACATCCATATTGACTGAGCAAGGGCAAAATACACAATTTTTAGCGATTTATTATCTAAAACTGACCTTAGATCTCTAAAAACATATGCCAACTTTCTGGTTTTATTGGTTATGCTATTAATATGCGTATTCCATCTTAGATGACAGTCTATTTGCACTCCGAGATATTTTATACTTTCAGTGTGATCAATACAAGGACATTTGCGTTTTGTTAATCTTTTAATATAATCGCACTTTTCATTGTGAATTTGTATTCTGAGTTCAGAGTCAGGTTTGTTTGAGGAAGTTATACTAAAAGGGACATATTTTGTTTTAGAGATATTAAGAGACAGCAAACTATTATCAAGCCACAATTTTATCTCCATTAATCCTTTCTCAGCCAAAGAGAAACAATTAGTCCATGTCCGAGCTTCATAGATAATAGCGGTATCATCTGCATATGAAATAATGCTACAGTTGTCTTGGATAATATTAATGCCATTAATAAAAATTAAGAAGAGCAACGGCCCCAGGATAGTACCTTGTGGAACTCTATACAATGAAGGCAATGTAGTGCTATGGACGCTGCTACGAATTCTGACGGATTGCTCACTTTTGCATAGGTAGTCTGTAAACCAACAGAGAGCTTTATTCCTTATCCCAATATTCCGAAGACGTTTAATAAGCAATTCATGAGAAACCGTATCGAATGCCTTGGCCAGGTCGATGAAAATTGCAAGACATTTATTGCCCCTATCCAAAGCATTCGTCAGGTTCCCAGTTAATTGCAAAATTGCATCAGCTGTCCCCATTTCACTCCTAAAACCAAATTGGTTTTTTGAGAGTATATTGTTTTTATTTAAATCCTATACTATTATAAACGCGAATGTTTGTATGTATGTCTGGATGTTTGTTACTCTTTCACGCAAAAACTACTGAATGGACTTTGATGAAACTTTACAATAATATAGCTTACACATCAGAATAACACATAGGCTATAATTTATAAAGATATAGTGTGAATTATCTACAATATAACGATAACTGTCAAGTAAGTAGGAAAAATCTAAGAAATTGATATTCGAAATTTAAATTCTAAGCGTCAACATATATTTTGAAAATTTTCTCAACAATCCTACTTCCTACTAATAATATAAACGCGAAAGTTTGTAACGATTACGCGACGTTACTATGGCGACGATTGCGTGACGTTACTATGGCGATGTCATTGACAGCTGTGTTCATAATGTGTCCGTAATTAATGTTATCATCGTAATCGTAAATTAATTATTACTTACAATAAAACAACGAAAGCGTAATTTGTTTGTGGTTAGTAGGTAATTATAGAAATTACTTCGTTTTTATCTCCATTGCATAGGTAAAAAGCGTTATTTCGTTTCACAATTAGCAGATTAGAATTATTTTTTGACTATTAATTAGTATGTTGCTGTAATTTTCATTGAATAAGCAGGTATTGTATTTTTTAGGAAGAGTAGAAAAAGTCGCCAGCGTACATAGAAAGATCAGAGATTCCCGAGTGCGACAAGGCCTTCTTTCAGACTTTTATGCTTATCATATGATGGTACGACGCAACAATTTTAATTTATTGCTTCGGTGTCGACTTCTCCTACATCAATTTTTGGTGGACATGTACGTCAAAGTAGAGAGTGAGCGCTTAAGGTTTATTGCTTTGAACCAAACGAAACTGAGCGCAGAAAATTATATACATTTACAAGACGCGATAAGGAATGATGCGGATTTAGATCCAAATAACTTGGGTCAAATGGTAATTCTCCCGTCATCATTTGTAAATAGCCCGAGATATCTTCACGAATACACCCAGGATGCGTTCACATACGTGCGTAACTACGGGAGGCCTGATATGTTCATTACAATGACATGTAATCCCGCCTGGCCAGAAATCACCAAAGAGCTCAATTCCAGGTCAAAATTCAACGGACAGACATGACTTAACAGCCAGAGTATTTAAAATAAAAGTTCAAAACTTAGTTGCTCTACTTGCAAAAGGTAAAATATTTGGTGATATGAAGTGCTTCATGTACTCGATCGAGTGGCAGAAAAGAGGCTTGCCTCACTTGCACTTACTGCTGTGGTTGATGGATAAATTACGCCCTAACCAAATTGATGAAGTCATAAATGCAGAGATACCCAACGCCGAAACTGATCGAAAGCTCTATGAACGCTCTGTGACCATAAATATGATTCACGGTCCCTGTGGTGCACTAAATCCGTCATCACCATACATGAAGGAAGGCAAATGTACCAAAAAGTATCCAAGGGCGCTTTTAAAACATACTCAAACCAACGACAAGGGCTATCCTCTGTACAGGCGTAGAGCACCAGAAGATGGCGGCTGTACGATAACTCAAAAAATCAGAGGTGGAACACAGGAAGTATTGGTTGACAATAGCTGGATAGTACCATATTCTCCTCTTCTCATCATGATTTTTAATTGCCATATAAATGTAGAGTTCTGCAATACGGTACAGGCTATAAAATATATTTGTAAATATATTAACAAAGGTAGTGATCAGGCTATTTTTAACATACGACAGCAAGGGAATGTTCACATTGACCCGAGAGATGAGGTGCAAACATTTCGAACCGGTCGATATGTTAGTAGTAACGAAGCAGCGTGGCGGATTTTGGGTCTGCCTCTGCATGAGAGACATCCAACAGTCACTCATCTTGCGGTACATCTGTTCAATGGCCAGCGGATTTATTTCACTGAAAACAATTTTAGAGAGAGAATGGCCGCACCACCTAAGACGACACTAACTGCATTCTTCCTGCTTTGCCAAAATGACGCATTTGCAAAAACATTACTTTATGTTGACGTACCCCGCTACTATACTTGGAACGTGTCGTTGAAAGAATGGAAACGTCGTTTACAAGGAACATCTGTCGACGGCTGGCCAGGTGTGAAAGCAGGAGATGCTCTTGGGCGCATTTACACAGTGCACGTTAGTAACTTCGAATGTTACTGTTTGCGAATGCTGCTAAATGTAATACAGGGCCCCACTAACTTCTCGGATCTAAAAACAGTTGACGGCCAAGAACTTGAAACTTTTCGACAAGCGTGTGAGAAGTTGGGGTTGTTGGAAGATGACAACCACTGGGATGCCACAATGGAAGAGGCCGTGCTGTGTCGCTCTCCTTCGCAAATAAGGGAGCTATTTGCAATATTGAAATGCACTTGGGGTTTATCAAATCCTCTTCAACTATGGGATAAGTATAAAACTTCATTATCAGAAGATATCTTGCACAGATTTGAAAGGATGGATCAAGTCAACAATAATCTTTGTTTGAATGAAGCACTGAGACTTATAGAGGACAAAATAATATCAATTTCCGGAAAGAAATTGTCCGACTTCGGTATGCCCATACCACAGCGTCGAGGAGAGCTGTCGACCGATGTCATCAGAGAGCTAAGGTACGATACCGCTTTATTAGATGCTCAGGTAAGCGAAACTGAGCCACGCCTGCTACCCGAGCAAAAAGACATTTATAACAAAATATTACAACGAGTTGAGCTTGGTGAAGGCGGTCTTTTTTTTCTTGATGCCCCGGGGGGTACGGGAAAAACATTTTTGCTTAATTTGCTTCTAGCAAAAATTCGTAAAGACCGTAATGTTGCATTAGCAGTGGCTTCCTCTGGGATCGCTGCTACATTACTGAGCGGTGGACGGACGGCACACTCGGTTTTTAAATTACCTCTTAATCTGGCAAGGGAAGAAACCCCAACGTGCAACATCAGTAAGAACAGTGCCCGCGGCGACCTGTTGCAACAATGTAAGCTGATCGTGTGGGACGAGCGCACAATGTCACGCAAACGCGCCATCGAGGCGCTTGATCTCTGTATACAAGACATTCAACGCAATAAAAAGTTGATGGGTGGTGTGGTAGTGTTATTGGCAGGGGATTTCAGACAGACTTTACCTGTTATCGAGAGAGGTACTGCAGCAGACGAGATTAATGCATGTCTGAAAGCATCATATCTGTGGACTAAAGTTGAAAAGCTTTATCTTACCACTAACATGCGAGTCCAGTTATTCAGCGATGTCGAGTCAGGAACATTTGCTCAAAAACTCATAGAAATTGGTGAAGGCCACCTACACACCGACCAAAAAGGTATGGTTCTTTTCACACACCACTTTTGCCATGTCGTGGAGTCGGAAGACGAACTCATTAATCAAGTTTTTCCAAATCTGCAACAATATATTCTTGACGAAAATTGGTTGTGTGAAAGAACCATACTGGCACCAACAAATGAGACTGTTTCGAAAATAAATAAAAAATCTTGGACGAAATAACCAGCGAAACATCAGTGTATAACTGCATCGACACAGTTATATCATCCGATGACACTACGACTTACCCCGTGGAGTTCCTAAACTCTTTGGAGTTATCTGGGGTGCCATCACATAAGTTGGAATTAAAAGTAGGTGTACCCGTTTTGTTAATGCGTAACTTGGACGCGTCAAGATTATGCAACGGTACTCGGTTGCGAGTCACCGAACTAGGAAGGCATATTGTGAAGGCCACAATCTTAACTGGAGAAGCCAAGGGAAACAATGTTCTTAAGTCACGTATCCCAATTATACCCAATAACTTACCATTTAATTTTAAACGCCTGCAGTTCCCATTAAAAGTTGCATTTTCAATGACTATCAACAAATCGCAAGGTCAAACCTTAAAGGTAGCAGGTATACATTTGGGCACGCCGTGTTTTTCCCACGGCCAGCTATATGTGGCTTGCTCACGCGTTTCTAAATCGCAAAATCTGCATGTTTATGCTGACCTAAATAAATCGTTAAACATAGTTTATAGGAGTATATTGCAGTAGCTACCTATACCTTTTGCATTATCATCAATCATCATATACATCCGTACCTATGTATCCTTACAAACTATAGGGTATAATACCTATTAGTGAGATCATCATAAAAAATACTTAGTTCCAATTTACATACATTTCACAATATAGTTATTCGAAGATACATATATATAGTTGTTCGAACAATATAGTTGTTCGAACACATATATATAACTAGAGAACGGATGGACCGATTTTCATGATTTTTAATTTGTTGGATTTGTCTCCGCCCCGAATAGCAAAATAATATAAAAACATTGAAAAATTAACGAAAATATAAAATACTTTAAAGCATCATTATCACAATTTTTCATCACCACGCGGGTGAAACCGCGTTTGTTATAACTCGAGAACGGATAGACCGATTTTCATGGTTTTTGTTTTTTTGTATTTGTCTCCGTCCCGAATAGCATAATAACACTAAAACATTGGAAAATTACCGAAAAAATAAAATAAAAGAAAAACATTTACCATACATATTATTTCCAAAAAAAAATTTTTCCGAAAAAATTAAATAAAAGAAAAAACATTTTCTCAAACATTTTATTTTTTGAGGAAAAAAAAAATCCAATACATATTTGTTTTATATATGTATATCTATATATGTATATAAAACAAAGTCGGGTTTGTTCAAACACTTATAACTCGAGAACGGTTGGACCGATTTGTATGGTTTTTGATTTGTTGTATTTGTCCCCGTCCCGAATAGCAGAATAACTTAAAAAGAAAAATTTTAAAGTTGGTGAAAAATTAAAATAAAAGAAAAACATTTTCTCATACAAAATGTAAATCCGTGTTTTCCCATGGTAAGTTATACGTGGCATGTTCACGTGTCGGCAAATCATCCGCTTTATTTGTTCTTGCGCCTGATAAAAAAACAAAAAATGTCGTATATCACAAGGTGCTTCAATGAAGAGAATTAAACCGAGTGCATTCCATGCTGCACAATAGTTTAATTCAATCATGTCTTGCTGACACGCGATTGGTATATTTAATTTTTGTACTTTTATATTTCTTTATGTGGTATTATCTTAATAAAGTAGTGAACTTAATATTTATTTTGTATTAATTGGATTACTTTAATAAAATCATAAATTGAGTTCAGATAATCTGTAACACGACATTCATTGACTGTTAGGCGGTACGAAGTTCGCCGGGTCAGCTAGTAGTCATTAATTCTCACTTTAACTATCTTTTCAAATATTTTTGAAACCGAACTTAGTAGAGATATGGGTCTATAATTATTTACGCCCGAGGGTCACCGTCTTTGTAAATTGGGACAATATTAGCAACCTTGCAACGTTGTGGAAATATTCCTTGCCTAAAACTTTCATTAATGATGTGAGCCAGAGGCGTGGAAACAATTTGTTTGACGAAAATCAAGCTCTTAGAATCAATTCCAATGGCTTTACCAATCCAATGGAGTACCAATGGCTTTAGAAACCTCACTAGGAGTTGTTAGAAAAAGATGGAAATTAGGTTCTAAAGTAGTAATGTCATCGGATTTCCGTAAGTCGTCTATCGATATATTATTATCAATCATTATCTTATTTGCTAAGTTTTGACCTACTTCATTAAAGTGTTCATTAAAAAAATCAGCTATAACTTTTGGATGTTCTGTAACATTTTTGAGAATCCCCTTAACTTTAATCTCATTGATATCTTTCTTAGATTTTTTACCTGAAATTTCTTTTATAATCTTCCATAGCGACCTAGAATCATTCCCTGCCTCTTTTACCTTGGCTTTGTAGTAGTTTTGTTTTGTTTGTTTTATTAGATCGTTGCATATATTCCTGTATTTTTTGTAATAGCCTGGAACAATTTCGTCTCCCACATTATTTTTAACTTTAGCGTGTAGTTTGTCTCTTTTTCTTAAACAAAATATTAATCCATCTGTAATCCAGTGTTTGATTTTTTTGTATTGTGTACTATTTATGTCTTTATAGCTGGTGCATTGATTTATGTAGCCCACTAAAATATCTATAAACTTGCTTGTAGCCTGGTTTATATTTTTATTTGAGTACACCTCCGACCATTGCTCTTTCTGTATGGATTTAATTAATAATGTGTAGTCGATGTACTTAAATGTACACCTTTGACGATCCCTTGTTTTACGATTCAATGTATTTTCGATGCTTAGTATAGTCGGATAGTGATCCGTGACTGCACTCTGATAAATAATCGATTTATAGTTATGGAAGGATCTTACCATGATGTGGTCAATACAGGAAGGCTTGTGGGAATACCTGGTTGGCTTATCAATGGCTATCTTGAGGCTATGCATTGCCATTAAGTCTAGGTACTTATTGATAGGCGAGGGATTTGTGTCTAGGATATTTTGATTTATATCTCCAACTAATATTAAATTTTGAAACTTTGAATTAGTTTTCAATAACAAATCTAGCGAACATAAAAAGTTATCAGTGTTTGTGACTGAAGGAGAACGATAGATTGCGATAAGACAGATATTATTAAAGATGACCTGTAAGCAATTTGCATCTGCAATTCGCATTTCTTTAACTGATGCATGTAGCGCTTCTCGGATATCAACCACAACTCCGTCGTTCTGTAGCTTTGCTAATTTTGTATTGTAAACTTTTTTTTTTATTTTTTTTTATTTGTATCAAACATAATTATAAAACGCATAAAAATGGTCATAACAAGTAATGGTGCGAAGAAACAACGGCCCACATTCACATGACCATGCTCAGCGTATACCCAACTAGGCCAAATATAGCCTGTATCTGGGCATACGACTTACTTTCTGACTTAGGTGGAGAAGCCTAACTGACGTAGGTACTCATATAGATACATATACACATACACACATACATATACATACATACACAAATATATAAATATAACGATTTAATATATTATAGTATTATTTTTTTGCATTATACTACAATATAGTACATTTTGTTTAATATCTTATATCATATTATATAGTATAATAGTAAAGTTATGCAGAAATATATATATATATATTTTTAAGATATGACTTGCAGCAGTTCTTTCTCTGTCCTTGAACGACCTATGTCGTCAAGCCATTTTTTTATATTTTTTTTTAATAAAATGGTATTTTCTATTTCCTTTATTTTGTCATCAAGGCGGTTGAATATGTTAGGTGCTATATAGTTGAATTGTCTTTGGGCAAATGAAGAATTAACTCGGGGAACGGCATAATTCAGACCTGCAGATGCTCTTGTAGTTCGGTGTTGCTGGCTTCGTAGTCGTTTATCTGAGGTTCGATGGAAGAACATGAGTGACTGTTTCACAAACAGCTGGCGTATATCTAACACATTACTTTCTTTGAATAGCATGTTGGAGTCATATCGTGGGGGCCTTCTATTGATTACCCTCAACAAAAGCTTTTGGGCTTTCACTAGAGGATCCAAGACAGATTTTACACATGCTCCCCAAGCTATTATTCCGTGTACCCATAAACCCTGACACAGGGCCATATAAACCATATTTAGGGAGTTACTAAGAACTAAGAACCCGTTTAAAGAACCCGTTTTAAGAAACTAAGAACCCGTTTAAAGATTTAGGATCGTAGTCATTTTTTAGCCAGCATTCCGACAGGACAATTACATCAAAATCAGAGCCAATATCGTTTAACAAAGTGCATAAGTTGTCAAAAGTTCGTCCTCAAAAGCCTTTTACGCTTATTCCATGGGAGACAGAACAACCTGATGCCGTTATAACTCTCCGGTATGTCAGGTTCTCCCGTAGTGGCTGAAACCACCCTTATATGTAGGTATTAACATATTACTGTATATCGCATAAGTGAGTTGCTCTATAGATATCTGTTTTGGCTTCCGCGACTCATAAATCCGAGTACCGATTTATAAATATGCAATTAAATTGTTTAATACAAACATTTTTTTTCTATGAAAGCTCGAGCATTATAGCATTCGAGACAGGTAAAACTAAAACTAAAACACTAAAATTCCAAATAATGTTATTAATCCCCAGGTAATTCCGCAAGGAGTTCCACGGGGCCTAGCATAGCTCCATCTCTTTTCCTTGGGTACAGTAATGACATAACAGATTGCGTCAAGCGGTATTGTCGATTGAATACCTTAATCATAGATCTACTATTATGGCGGCTGCATATGCTGAAGAAATCAAAATTTGCAAAACGAAAATAGTGAAAAATGAAAAGCAAACTCGCCAAAATAATTTTATTTTTCAATGATAATTTTCCAGCACACATGTTCAGATTTAAGGCCGTGCCCAGGGGGGGGGGTCCGAGGGGTCCGGACCCCCCCCGAAATGAAATGGATTTACACTAGATAGAATCGACTTTCCAAAATGAAATAGTTCTACACTAGATAAAATCGACTTTTAAGTGCAAAAAATACATTAGGAGTATTCCGCTAAACTTTTTTTTTTTTGGACCCTCCCCGAAAAAAAATCTGGGCACGGCCTTGGCGATGGCTACCATTGCAGAAGTTGGCTTTGACGTACTGTGACATCCTTTATACCCACCAGACTTTGAGCGTAGTGATTTCTCTATCCATATCCGATAGAAAAGAAACATCGAGATGTCGATAATTTGAAGATGATCACGCGGTAGTAGTCGCGGTACAGGAATTTTTAGGTGATCGGGATAAAGAGGTTTTAGAAAGGGTATTTTATGATAAGACATAAAATACGTCAAGTGTATATACCTAAATGATGACTCTGATGAAAAATAATATGACATGCAATAAAAGTTTACAACATAATTTTCATTCTCACTTTTTATTGAACACCGTAGTATAATAATTTCAAAACATTACAAGAGGATATAACAAGACGGATAGTCATGTTAGCCCGGAGACAATTGAAGCAATCAAATAAATAAACACCACGAGACACTCCATAGTCCAGTAGTCGGCAACCAAATCCTCAGATAAGGGCTATTTCACGATATTTCTGGTTACATCATATCGACATGGTCAAAATGATCACGCCTGCCTAGCGCATCAGGCAAATTTTCGCTAGAATGGGGCTAAATGTGTAAAAATGGCCTATTTTTTTAGTTTTGGTGATTATGACCCTTATAAATCATTGCCGTAGAGGATCATAATATCAAAGATATGAAAACAATCGATTTCAGTAATTTTAAGTAATAGACCCAACGGACTAAAAAGACCCCCCTATAAAGCCTCTAAAATGATATAAAAATACAAACGATATTCTTTTGAACAGTTTTTCAAGTTTTATGTGGACGGAAGGCCTTTAGTTCAAAATTCAATCTACGCCATTGTCTGTGATACAACTAATTGATCGGCGAATAGAACTTGTATCACCTGTATCACACATTTGATGAATGAACTGTCATTATATAGAAGATATGTTTATTTTTGATTATTGAGAAAAACAAAGTAAATTAAAACTTATAGTTAAGGTTAGAAAGAAATAGTTTAGCCAACGAAGCAATTTCAGCCGTATAAAAATGAAAAAGTAAAGTAAATTTAAAACTCTTTTATTATCCAAATTATATATTTCTTTTTAACCCTTCACATCGCGAAGTCAAAATTCGGCCGTCCCGTTTGTTTTGTCAGTTTGGCGCGTAAAATTGGCGAGAGTCGATGGCCTTGAGAAAAACGATCATAAGTTATAAACCACTATACGGATCATTACAAGAATAACTGTAGAATGACCGCATTGAAATTTGAAATATAAAACATTATAACTTTATCTTGTAAAGCAATTAGGATAATAATGAATAAATATTACAAAGTTGGTGAACTGAAAAAACTCGCCTATAAAATCATTTCGATGTTTTTATCGCAAAATACGTAAAATATGCAAAAAATGTAAATACAGGTATGTTCTTTATTAAATGCTTTACCAAAACTATTATTTTGTTTTACTTATTTGCATACAAAAATATTTAGTTATTCAGCCAAGAAAATTTTGATGTATTCTCGTAAAAAAAAAAATATTTTTAATTTGTGACTACTTAGGGTATTTTTTATATGAAATTCTTTCAAAGTAACTTTATAACTATATCACACTTCTTATAAAATGCAATGAAGAGCGAGGTAAATGTTGAAAATAACAAATCTTTGACTGAAGGTAATCAGCTGTGAAATTAAGAAATATAAAACTAAAACGAATTAGTAGAAACGTATGAGAAGCGTATATAAACACAAATTATCAATAATTACGACGCCAGGCGCACACGGCAGTGCAAAGCGTTGCGGTACGTTTTTTACGTCGAACAAAAAAAACGCATTTTTGTTGTCCGCGCTCTACGGTGAAATTATCTGACTTATTAGTCATCCGTTGTCTAAAAAATTACTGGCGATCCGCCGAATAACTTCCGCATTTAACTTTAATATATAATGAATAACTGCGGGGGGTTTTATATAACTCTGTAGTGTGTAACAATTCATCCATAGATGCACCATAGCGGATATTCAGCAATCCACAGAATTTCGGACCGACTTCTTCGGTAACGCGCCCGCTTTCATGTGATTCTATATTTCACAGATTTTCCGGAAAAGAAACGCACAAAATTTTATCGCAATGCTCGATAAGCGCAAGACATAAAGTTTTTTACATCATTGGTATTATGAACACCTAATATAAATTTATATTTTATTTACTTGTGTCCTGATCATAAGCCATGTAAATAATTGTGTTTCAGGGATTCGTCAAGAATCTTTTTTCATTCTTCCTAACATGGATTGCGATAAGCCAATTTTTTACTTCAAGTACATTTATGTCTTTAAACATCGTATCAATCCAACGCAGTAATAAGTAGTGATAGCATACGGACAACGTCAGCTTGTATGAGTGCAAAATCGGTGCTCCAGTATGGAGATTACCTACTATTTACTTTACTATGGCACGGGTAGTATAATTTCTTTCCGTTGGCCATATACTGTCTACAATGCGATATAGGAGTATAATTACGTGCAAAAAGCCATAGATTCCGAATAAATCTGTCTTCATACGTTGGGAGGCTCATATTGATTCAAAGGAATCGTGTTTGTATGCTCTTAACTTCCAGGACGCTACGTATATATAAGCCAAGTACGAGTATACCAGCTACATAACGTGTAAAATATTTAAATCCATATCACCTTAACAACTACAGATTCGATATATTTATGGAATAAAAACTTGCTATCGAGGATGAGTATAACATTTTGTGATTACCGAGATAAAACGTTGTTTAATTAAATAAAAAACTTAGTCATGCTCGATTGCGAAACGTTTTGTATCGCTATTTGACGTCCGCCTAAAATACGCGCATGCTTAACAAGGTTAATATGACAAGGTCTCGGCCAACTAACTACCATTATCTTTATAAACCGTTACCATACAAAATTTGGTGTTGCCAGGTCGTTCCATAAAATTATTAGGTTTACGTAACATACAAGAAAGTGAGAATACACACATTTAAAAAAAATAGGTAATTATATTAAAATATTTTTACTAAATAAATAAGATCTGATACTTAGTTATTCGATATTTAGCTAGTCCCAAATATTTTCTTAGAATATGAACATCTACATTATAAGTGTGTAAATAAATTCACATAGACATAGTTTACTGTTAGAGATATATGCTTAATATTGTATACCTGACGGTAAACTGTCTAGTAACATGTAAGAACCTGAACTTTTGTACAATATAAACACAGTTAAAGCGATAAAAATCTGCTCTATTCTATTCCATACTGTCTACCCTCGAATAGGTTATTCCAGGTCGTGTGACTTTGTCTATTTCAGTGTTATTAAATAGATTTCCTTAATCGGCAGACTATCGTCGGAATACTAAGTCCGCGTATTATCTCTTAATTCGGGTATTGAAGCAATGGTATTAATAAACCAGCTTTAAACCTAGACTAGTTAGTCGGCGGATTAGAGTGAAAACATTTTTTTCCATGTAGTAACACTGTCATATTCGGTTCGTTATGTTGTCAACTTGACTAGACTTAGGTCTCAGCTGTCATTCGAACTGCGACATAACCTCAATTCGCAATACCTCTGTTGTGTCGGCTGCTTGGTTTTAATAAGTAAAATGAAAGAATATTTATGCAATTACTAATTCTTTATTTATTATTAAGGGCAACCATAACCTTGTTGATCAAAAAATAGTTTTATCGATTGACATAGTTTTGTCCAGCTTCTCCGCCGACTCTTGGGATACAGTCGATAACCTAGGTCTGCGCATTAAGCTTGAATCTGAAAGTAAAACGCAATAACATATTACTATAAAGTATAAACATATATAGAAATAAACAAATTACAGAGAAACTAACCTTATTACAACCAACTGATTGCCGCGGCGACTTGCAGCTCGGGCTTCTTGTATCCACCTTTTTTGTCGCCTCGAACCTCAGGACGTACCATATTCAGAATTTTTAGAATACTCACCTTCCAGAAACGATACTTTTTGCGAAATTCCTAATCCGGCAATTTGACATATTATGGGTCGAAGCGCCTTTTGTAAAATTTCGGCTTTCGGAGCCTAAAAACGCGCAAACGTTGACGGTACGAAAATAATTCATTTCATCCATTTTTTCACGGGATATCACTAATAACGAACGCAAAATCTGAACAATTCGCTGGTATGTCGTAAAACACGCAACTGTTCACCGCTATTCCTGCACTATTCCACCTCACACCACGGACTAAACTGACAGGAGATAGTCTAGTAGTATTAGCGACGGAATAGTGCTATTCCAGGTTTATTAAGAGCCTTATTACAAAATAGCGTAGGTATTCTTTTAAAATGAGTTGAAAAAATGAACGCATTTTTTTTGGATGTAACTATAAAAGATAGGATAAATAAATAAATAAATAAATAAATAACTATTCAACCCTGGGAGAAAACCGCGGCACTGAGCGCTCTTCTCTTGCGCAAGCAAATATATACACAATTTCTAATTGTTTTTTGCAGTGTTTTCTCCTTTCTAATGACAATAATTTATATTATGTCGTATTGCTAAAAGAGTGAACTTTAATATAGTATAAGTATTATATAAGAATCTTATTTTATTTCTGAGAAAATTAGAATGATACAGGAAGATTTTTTTTTAATTTTGTGTAATTGTAAGTAATGTATACCTTGGATATGTGGTCAAAAAACGAAAAACTAAAGCCGTAGTGTACATCAAGAATACATGACGGACATAAAAAAAAATAGTATACGGTTTTCATTGTAGTGATATTACTGTATTAAGGAGCTCAAAATTTGCCTTCCGAGCGTTTTACGAATAACGACTTTCGGAAAATGGGCTGAATAAATAAATAATATTCGTTATATCTAAAATTAAAGGCCGCTATGGTCAACATCAAGAAATGGTCCAGGTAATTCAGTAATTAAAGTTTGTAGAAATCTCTTCATTTCTTGGAATTAGAACGCCAAAAATCCACTTTTCTTGCCTTTCTGGAAAAAATATGTGATAGGGCTCTTAATGGCACTTTCGTTTATTCCGAGGATTACGCGCGGAATAGGAATTAGTCTGGGTTTATTAATAACACTGTTTAAGGGCAAGGTATCGTCATTTGTTTATACATAGTAGTTGACTGAAATTAGAGAGTAGATAAATAAATAATAAAATTTACCTAATTTGCAATTTTTAAGGTGTCTAAATCGTTTCTGCTCAATGGGGTGAGAATATAGAAATATTAGTAAAAGCTAAAACAAACTTTATAATAAGGGAGTATAAATATTGACATAATTACCACTGAGAAAAATAATAAAATAATAAATGTAATTAGATATAAAAGATTTATTTAAACTATATGAAATATACATATTTGGATGCTGTCCTACTGAACAAAATATTAAATTCGCCGTCGACGCACAAACTAGCGCCGGTGATATTTGAAGCTAAACCACTAAATAGAAAAACATTTGACAGTGCTATCTCCACCGGTAGCCCAGAAAGTACAAGGGGATGGTAGCTGGCTGCGTCGCAAAATGTCGGTTCTCCACCGACGTCCGCACTTATAAAGGTTCTGTAAAAATCAGTCGGTTCAGCTCCAGGATAAACATAATTCACTCTGACTTGCTTTGGCACAATTTGTAAATCGACGCAATTCGTGAAACAAACTAAAACGGCTTTGGACATTGCATATGACAGGGCCATAGTGGAATCTCTTTTCCCTCCAAAAATCGAAATATTGGTAAGGGAATGAAAAAATGTATACACAATACAAAAATGTAGTGCCAATAACTTTAGTGAAAACAAATCAATGTAAAGTCACCAGCGTTAATTCTTACAAATTCGCCATGCTAACAAAAGAGAGTGGGTAATTTCGTATCCACTTGCAAAGCTTGTTTTAACACTTTGCCACATATACTAACGAAACCTTATTATAAGTGGACTATTTTATTCTCCAGCAGCTAAGCTAAAATACATTGCTAAAAATGTTATATAGTGTTGAATTAGCCAAAAAAAAACAATAAATATTTAAATATTTTTTTTAAAAGACTTCATTTTATTTAAACAATACAGTTGTTTATATTTCTTACATGTTTTTACACAATAAACCCTATTAAACAAAATTTAATTAAATAGTTTAAATCATTATAACTAAGATAAAAAATGATTTTACCGCGTGAATTTTGTAGCACCTGACGTTTATTTCAGAAAATCATACAGGTCTACAAAATTTCGGACATGTATAATTACAATACGACTTGGATTAATGAGTTGAACTTTGATATTAGTACTTTTTTACATAAGCAGAATTAATTGTTTGAAGTCCCTATTTGTTACACTGTGGGTACACCTTTCAAACAAAAATGCACATCCTCCTTTAGATTGCAATCAATACAATTTAAATTTCCCTGATAGCTCTAACTGTTTAAAAGTCAATAAATGCACTATTCTGTATTATAGGTCTCGTAATTTAGATACAGCTATATTTTAGTAGACTTTCTACATTTATAAATAAATACAATTGGTTAAATGGATAGCACGAAAAAAGAAAGCAGAGCTTCAGAAACAAGAGAAAGAAAATAATATAATTGATCGGCCACAGGAAATATCGGTATGATTGACACATCACACAAACACAGCACTTTTAATACTCCGCTTAATTTAAGATTGCTGTTAAAAAGACCAGAGACAAAAATAGACTAAGATGGTTATTCACCTCACACATTAGATGAAAAACAACTATATATGTGACACTATTTTGATAGACTATGAAAATAGGACTGGCTATTTTAGATTGTTTATTGTTAGTCTCTTATCATAGAAGACGGAACACTAGATAATGAATAATATTGTTACATTTGTATAGTGACTCACCCAAAATTAAAAGAAATTTAATGGCACTTTTAAAATAGGATATATTTACTGGCAACACTATGTTGGCCTATATATTCTTTAATTTAGTATTATATTTGCCACAACACGTAGCGTGATAGTTGAAGAACGATTACATATTTGGGCGAACCTTGAGATTACACATTATTATATAAACTGTGAGTATATTACAAGATTTCTTATTCACTGCGATTTTAAGGAGCCTAATGATGTTTCTATTATCTATAGATGGACTTCAAGGGGAAAGTAGTCCTGATAACCGGAGCCAGCTCTGGAATTGGAGCAGCTACTGCCGTCTATCTAGCAGCTCTCGGCGCCAAGCTAGCGTTGACTGGAAGAAACGAAGCCAATCTACAAAAAACAGCTGAAGAGTGCAAGAAACAGAAAGGTGCAGAACAACCCTTAACAGTAGTAGGGGATTTAGCAATCGAAAAAGATGTAGAGAAGATTCTTAACGAAACAATCAAGAAATAGAGTCGCCTCGATGTTTTAGTGAACAACGCAGGTATCGGAAGATTGGGAAATTTAGAAACGAGCACATTGCAAGATTACGACGAGATTTTCCAGACAAACGTACGGGCTGTTTTGCAGCTGACCAAATTAGCGATGCCTCATCTCATCAAGACCAAAGGGAATGTCGTTAATGTTTCGAGTGTTGTGTCTTTGAGGGCTGTTACTTCGCTTCCATACGCTATGTCCAAAGCTGCTCTGGATCATTTCACCAAGTGCGTTGCTTTAGAAGTTGCCCCGAAGCAGGTCCGAGTGAATTCGGTTAATCCTGGAGTTGTACCAACTGATTTTCAGAGCAGAATCAGCGGACAAGCTGATGTTAGTGAAATGTTGAAAAGTTACTATCAATATCATCCCATTGGACGCAATGGCGAACCGGTAGAGATAGCACAATCCATTGCTTTTCTAGCCAGTGATTTAGCTTCCAATATAACCGGTGCTATTTTATGTGTCGACGGCGGGTTTGCTATTCGTTTCTAAGCAGCGATAACATACTATACAAAGACGACTTAAATATATATTCTAAAGTCAATAGGTCAATCGATTGTTTTAATAATATTCAACAAGATATGAAGCGCTTAAAATATATATTTTTCTATTTAAATAAACGAACTCTTTGCATTGCGATTGCAACAATTGCATTTATCAGCATTTGCTGATAAATGCAATTCACTCGCAGTCGAATAATGCAATTCACTCGCATGGAATGACCAAATTACAATGTCTAAAATTCGCAACTTAGGATTCCTCCTAGATAGATTTCTATACGATCAAGGCATGGAATCAGTTGTTGTTACGTTTTTAGGGATGTTATATTTTTTACTTAGCTCATGTGGTCCATTTTTTCAGTTCACACGTAACAAAACATACTTGGCGTATGTATGCGGTTTGGCTTATATTTAGAGCATTCAAACAGCATTCCTTCAATTCTACTGACGCTTCCATCGTATGGAGAGAGATTTCTTTGGAATCGACTCCTTACTTAACCTCCGAACTATTGCTGACATGAACTTTTTGCACGGCATTTTATATCGCAATATAGACAGCATACGGCTAAAGACGGGAAAAGTAGCCCACATACATTACAAATACCGCAACTAAGCATAAACCACGCGATAAATTTCTATAAGAATTCGCCTGCAGCGCTGCATAACCAACGATTTAAATTTCATCTGGTAAAAACTTTTTTTACGAATATCCACAAAACTGTATATTGTTCCAAAGTAGGCATATGACGTATATAAAACAAAATTCAAATTTCTTATTAAAGCCAAATTACACTACCAATAGTAAACTTAATCAAGCATTCTTACAATTTCACACACCCCTAAATTACAGTAACATAGTTTTTTTATTTCTTATATTCATTTGTTAACGCATCTGAAAATAAGACATTCAACATATACATAGTTCTTAATTAAAATATTTTTTTTATTGTACAAATATTAATTGGATGTGTTGACCTTACCGGCTTTTGTTATTATTTAATATAAATTATTGCAATCCATTACCATTATATTAAAGCAAGCCATTGCTTTTCTAGCGAATGATTTAGCTTTGAATATCACTGGCGTTATTTTGAGCGTAGATGGTGGATTGGCCATTTCATTTAACTTATTAGCAATGAAATAATATTGTTATATGGTATGTCTTTATATAGATAATTTGTTTCAATCGTGTATCATGTAAAAATGTGTAAATTAAAACATTATAATTAAATTGAACTACCTATTATTTCTTATCATTAGAACCAATGAAATTCGTGCTACAATATTTTAGCAATAAATTCTAATAATTATATAAACGTTTACAAATAATCAAAGAAGTAAAGAAACTTAAAAGAAATTGCATACTATGCGTCAAGTCAATGTTGACCCGGAGTCCACCCAAAGAGATTATCGGTTTGAAGAAAACCACCCAAAGAGATTATCGGCAGCACTGTTGAAGGCTATTTATGTACGCCGATCACTTTAGTACCGTCACCTATATAAAGAGCTGGCCAGATTCTATAGAAATGGGTACGACTTTTATTACAAAAAGAAGAAATAGACATTGCGCCATCGCCGAACCCTATGGTTCGCCGTATTAATGGCTCTGAATGGAATATATACTAAGTCCTTATCTATGAAGTTGCTGCTCTATAAAGGAAATTTAAACCCAAAAAAAATGTAATAAAAATAGATATTTAATTAATACAAATATTGATCCCTATTATCTATAGAGATTTGCCATTTTAATGGGAGTTGCTTAATTACTCTGCTGTAAAACTCTCGTGGACAGGAACCATTGAAATGTTACTACTTACTAACTTGTAAAAAGTTATCTAAATTCTGGAAAAAAAATATGAAACTCTATTGGAGCGTGGTGTGGCAAGTATGGTGGGTGACCAAGAGTCTCCAGCCGTAACTCCTGCAACTTTGCGACTGCTTGCAGTGAAATCTGTGATTATATGTTGTTATGCAGAAGCAGTGGCTATGAGCCATTGATCAGGTTCGGTTATTTAATCACGGGCTCCTCCATATTTGTTTGCAGTTTTTAACATTACACTTTTACGGTGACTGTTTATCCGGACTGCAAGAATCTTTAATAGAAATACCGGCACAGGATCTCATATTTGAAAATAATGCAATTTTTTAACTTAACATGGTTGCACAAACGAAAATATTTGGGCAAAAACAAACAACGGAAAGACAAATAAACAGCTGATTTTTAAAAGAGAATAACATGACCTTAAATTAAAATGTATTTTAATTTGGTATTCCAAACTCGAACCCAAGTTATCAACGTTCAAATGGGCCAGTGTGAAAAAATAGCAATTGCATAGGTAAGGACCCAATACTTTGGCAATATGTCCCCCATACACGCTAACCTCGATTTTGTAAGGGCGAGATTTCACTGATTCCGTAAGGGCGAGACCGCGAGGCCGCGGGTGATGTTTATCAGGTATATTTCCAAACTCATTGGAGTTACAAACTTATTGGAGCCATCACTGATGTCAGAGCTCATCATCATCATCATCATCATCATTTATTCATTCCATAAAATCATTTCAAAATACTGAGGAACATGTCAAATTTTACAATCATAATTTACCGGATGATAAAACCGCTTTGATTAATTAAAAGGAAAAAAAAATATTTGTAATCAGAGGTGATTACTTAAAAAATAGTCAAATTTACAAAATAATTAATAATCAAACAAATAATAATCAATACCATAAAAAGAAAAATTCTGAAACATGCGTAATTAAGGCGACGACTATTGTCAACGGCTTGGGGGGATTGGGCGGAGCCAACGCGTGATAAGAAAACTGGAAATGCCGCGCGCGCCGAGAGCGGCTTGTAGAGTGACCATACGTACGAAAATAGTTACCTTCAAGATTCAAAGGTATTAAATAAATAAAAGTACGTATTGTGAAATAATAATCGGATTTGTATTGTAATCATTTTATTATTGTTAGAAAATTTGGTAAACAAGAATTACGTAATTACGTAAACAAAAACGCCCGCAATTAGCAAAAAAACATAGCATAAAGGTAATAAAAAACATAGGATAATGAACTAGTCGATCCTAGGCATACGAGGGATATGATCATTAGAGACCCCTCTTATATAGTTAGTGCTATACAGGGACGCAAATAAAAAAGGGATGAGGAAAAAAAACAAGAAACGAAAAATGACGATTTTGAATGAAGTCAATAAAGACGAAGACACGCTTCGTAATCAAAGTCCTGGTATAGTTGCTGAATCGGCAAAAGGTGTTGTGGCGCTGCGTCTCTGGTCATCATTTTGGGACTGAGGCCTTGTGAGGTGGATATTCATCCCCAGTCGAGAGGGTCCTGTCCGGCTCCCAGCCATTTATGCACCTGCAACAGAATTGACAGTTGAAGAGAAAGTGACGAAAGACAATTTATATATTTAGAAATATAGAGTAGAGCTGTATACGAGCTGTATAAGAACGATTTAATTTGGTACCCGATAGCTGGTAGGTGCGGTAGAATTGACGGGTAGCCTCTCTTGTATTCAACCTGGCGAGATTGAAGCTCGTTTTGGCTGCAGCCCTCTCGAATAGATGATACCGCAGCTCATCGAGGCTCTGGATGTCGTATTCGGTGTTGCCACTGTACAGAGAAACTATCAAATCTGGTCCCCTGCTGCTGCTATCTCATCAGGTGTAGAGGTGGTGTCAAGAGAAATAGCAGCTTTCTTTCCGAGGTCCGAGTGTTTTTGGAGTATGAAAAACATTTTTATCTTCCCTTGCCCGAAGAAGCAAGATGCCGAGTCACACCCACTGAAAGTGTGGATGAAAAGAAAAATCTCCGGTTTTGATGTTACGTTGAAGAGGTGATTCTGGAATAGATCACATCTGCAGCATTGTGTATTACACGTTTCTTGAAATATAACGTCACGATGGCGTGAGATCCCAGTGAGGATTATAAACAAGTCGATGTCCTCGCCAGCGTCTAACACTATATCATAGGAAGAGACAAAAGTGACAGCTGTAGTGATTATGAGCCTGTCAGCATCTTCCTTAGCATGCAGTAACCGAATGTTATGCTTTTCCATTCTCGTTTTCAGCAGGTCGGTGAAACGAATTTTACTTTGTCGTTTGATAAGAAATTCTCTTGTGAAACCTGAGCCTTAGTATTTTTATCAAATATTATTTCCGGAGATTTCAGAGCTCTTCGTGCCTTTTTGTGTAGGATCTGTTGGGTATCCATCGAAAACTACTGCCACGATTGAACCGTAATAAGTAGTGGTGCACTGGGTGTATTTGTCAGCTATTGAAGCAAATGATGAGCTTCGACACACGTGTGTGGTGTGTGTGCGTGTGTGTGTTTGTGCATGTGTTGGTGTGTGTGTGTGTGTGTGTGTGTGTGTGTGTGTGTGTGTGTGTGTGTGTGTGTGTGTGTGTGTGTGTGTGTGTGTGTGTGCGGTGTTCGTGTGGGTTTTTCGATTGGTAACTGAATTTAAAACTCATCAAAAATCAGTACTTTTTCAGTAGCTATACTAGGACTTTGATCATGAAGTGTGTCTTCGTCTTTATTGACTTCATTCAAAATCGTCATTCTTCGTTTTTTGTCTGTGTTTTTTTCTTTTCTTTTTCCTCTTCCTTTTTCCTTTTGCGCCCCTCTATAGCACTAACTATATAAGATGGGTCTCTAATTATCATATTCCCCGTATGTCTAGGATCTACCAGTTCAGGAAGCATGCAATCTGTGTAAAACTTAATCAACTTATTTTTCATTTTAGTTTCCCAAAAGGTGCAATCCTTGTAAATTAATTATATTTTTACAGGAAACTTATCCCCAGACCAAATACCAAGCATACACTTAGATCTTCTTGTTACATGCAATTGCCTCTGTATTTGATACCACCAATATTTTTTTTTGTTTATTATATAATTACCGTTCTGTATTTTTTTGTAGAACGATATCTTTTTTTCATGAATAGCTTTTTCTAATCCTAGTTTGTAAGCTGTGATTGGACATTTTATTTCAACAATTGCATTTTCATCAATGATACCGTCTGGTGACGCACCAAGAAATGGTACTTCCTCATCAAGAAAAGTCCACTCGGGTCTATTTTCACATTCTCTTGTTTTGACAACTGTTTTTTGCAATATTTTCATCGTCAGAAATTATCGAAATTTAACCGAAATTCCGAATTTCAAATGTCAAAATGTCAAGTGCGAAATTCGAACTTGAATGTTAAATTCGTAATTCGAAGTAGAATGTCAAGTTCGAAATTCGAAGTAAAATGTCAAGTTCGAAATTTGAAGTAGAATTTCAAGTTCGAAGTTCGTAGTAGAATGTCAAGTTCGAAATTCGAAGTAAAATGTCAAGTTCGAAATTCGAAGTAGAATTTCAAGTTTGAAATTCGTAGTAGAATGTCAAGTTCGAAATTCAAAGCACAATTTCAAGTTTGAAATTCGAAGTACCTACAATCTCAAATTCGAAATTCGAAGTAGCATTTCAAGTTTAAAAACTGACAAATTAAAAAAAATACTGTCTTTACCTACAGCGTTACAAAGTCAGTCAGTGAGTCAGGGATGCGCGTAACTATGTTATAAGTAGGTTTATTATTATTACTACAAAATTTTTGGCTAAAAACCACAATTATCTTTTTGCAACAAAAACAACCCCCTTCAACCAAAGTATAATTTACGTCATACTACGAAAACCCGAATTAAATTTTGTCGCTTTATGAATGAATTTAGTAAACCGATGGTTCAACTTACATATATTTGTACTTTTACTTGCAGGTTTCATATATAAATCGGCCCTAAATCGATTTTCAAATTCAATATTCAAGTTTGATATTTGATTTCAAAATAATATTTTGATTCCGACAGTTCTGATAAAACTTTAAAGTTCTGATAGTTAGAACATAATTATTGTTCGAATTACACTAATATCAAAATATTAAATTAGGTATGCATTTACCTGTGAGCATTACCTTTTGATGTAGTTTTGTTTACCTACACTGTTTACTCACCTCGTCTGTGAATTTACATCTTCAGAATTAGTGTTGTTTCGTATTCGCCTAAAATAAAAACAGTAATCACGTCAGTTTATAAAATAAAAGAAGTAATTTATTTTATGTGTTGATTAGTTAAATTGTTGCACGAATCCTATTCGTGTGGTCACCCCAATTTGACGTCAGGCAAAGAGCATCAGAGTAGACAAATGGTAATAATATACACGTAATAATACACTAATACACGTTACTTACCTTAATAATCTATTTTTCTCTAACATACTGCGATTAAGTTTTAAAATTTTTGAGTTTCTGGCCATTTTGTTTTTAATTAACGTATTTTTTTCGTTCGGAGCGCAGCGTCAGCATCCACCCGTGACAGTGGTCGCAGTCGTACTGAGTCTCGTCGCCGGCGAGGCCCGCTTTATAACTCGCGCACCAATTTTGTTCGAATAAGCAAAATCGGATATTATTCTTTGACTTTTCAAAAAAAATCACAGATAAGAAGATAGATAATTAAATTATCTTTAAAATGGTGCAGGTTACATAATAATACACTAGATAGTAGTTGCGTAATTATCGTTCTTGTGTTCGGTTAGACCTCATTTCCCAAATTAATTACACTATGTAATATAAACAAAATCTAAAATATTCACAGATTAAAATATTAGGTATATATTCTTGTTTAACATATATTTTTTTCGAATCGTAAGCAGTACTCGTTTAGACGTAATTATCAGTTTAAAATCATTAAAGTCGTATATCAGCGCCTTAAAAACAATGTCAATAAAATCTACAACTTGGTTCGAAAGTATAGTCATAATATGGTTATTTATAATCAATCAATTGTTGACGCAATATCATAAAAGTCGTCCAGTTTGTAAAGGGCATGTTTGACTAACTGATTTTACTAGCTCTAGCTCTCACTCAAAATCTCCTTTTGACGGTAAGATAAGATAAGAAAGTCGGCCATTTATGCATAAATAGTTTCGTAAAGCCAGTGTAATATTCACTATGTACTGACAGCCTGTTTCTTGATCCACAAATGCTAGATTTAAGGCAGCTGTATTGCCCTAAAGTAATCATTCATATAAAAAATACCACAAGTATTACGGAAAACAGTGAGAGAACAGGCTGCAAGGAAAACTTTGGACAACGTCACTACAGCTTTCTTGCGCTTAGATTGGCGAATATTATGAATAAACACATATTGGGAATAAATAGGAAACAGCAAAAATATCGCCTCAAATTATGTTTAATTAACCTTGGTAGAAGAGAGACGGAAAACACATTTATGACAATATTAAAATAATACATATATGTATTTTATGTAGGGTTTATATTTATTCTATTTAAGTATTTATTATATACTTATTTATCATCATCATCATCAGCCGGTAGACGTCCACTGTTGGATATAGGCCTCCCCCATAGAATGCCATAACGAGAGGTCATGAGTCGCCTCCATCCACCTACTTCCTGCGACCTTGGCAATGTCATCGGTCCATCTTGTGGGGAGGGCGTCCCACACAGCATCTGCCGGTTCGTGGTCGCCATTGAAGAACCATTTTTCCCCAACGGTTGTAGGTTCTGCGAGCTATATGGCCTGCTCATAGCCATTTCAAATTGGCAATTTTCCGAGCTATATCAATGACCTTGGTTCTCTTGCGGATTTCCTCATTTCGGATCCTATCACGCAGTGAAACTCCAAGCATTGCTCTCTTCATGGCTCGTTGCGAAACTTTGAGCTTGTGTATGAGGCCAATAGTTAGCGACCACGTCTCAGTGCCACATGTCATCACTGGCAACACGCACTGATTATATACATTTATCTTGAGGCTCTGCGGTATTGATGACAAGAAGTTATGGCGTGGTTTCCTGAACGCTGCCCATCTGAGTTGGATTCGCCGGCAGACCTCTTTGTCGAAGTTGAGACTGCATAGTTGGATAGTCTGACCCAAATAAACATACTGCTCGACAGCTTCAATAGTGTCGTTCCCAACCTGTACCGGTATGGGTGCGACATGGGCATTCGACATGATTTTTGTCATGATGTTCCTTTTTAGACCCACCTGTTGGGAGACGGTATTGAGGTTTCTGAGCATTGTGCCAAGGATAAGGAAATGGGGTATAAGACATGAAAAGCTAAGTTTATGTCTTTTAGGGGTGTAACGTCTTAAAGACTTTAACGACCACTGGTTGGATATCTTAATGAAATAGAAATTTTCTATCTTGGAGTGAAATTGTTTCGTTTAAATCTTTATATCTTTAGTTGCGAATTCTAGGAGTGGTTGTTATTTGGTTATGGTCGACGAAATATGCGTTGTGTAGTATATGACTGTTCCAAGAAAAGTAAAGGGCATTGCATTTTTCAGCATATAGAATTAGTCTAATTGATTTACAATATATTTTTAAGCGGTTCAGGTCCTGTTATATGATTTTAATACCATAAATTTTGCTATTGAGTCTGAAGTATAACTTTCAGTCGTCTGCCTATATAATGTTATCTTAATTATAAAATCTGATATCATTGATAAAAATATTGAACAGGAAAGGACATAAGTGAGAGCGCCGATGTACTTTTGAGGAGGTAGAAACTATGTTAACCCTCACAATACTTTATTCTAGCCCCTTGAGTATGATACGACCAAATCTGGTTCGGAAACAATTATCCGTTGAGTATGATACGACCAGATCTGGTTCCGCGTTTTTTTCACTTCTTTGACGTTCTCATATTTATTCATAATTATCTAATTGTTTTACAAAATGATATTTTAATATTCTATATTCGAAATTTCAATGCAATCATTGTGCAGTTGTTCTTTTTATGATTGGTGTAGTAGTTTCGTAGTTATAGTACTTTAAGGTCGATGTCGCCGAAAATCCTGCAAAAGAGACAGAAGCATCCATGAAAATACCCATTTACTCCAAGGGCTAGAATGCCTTTTATAAGAATTAAGAATAACGAAGATAGAAAAGAAAATAATTCAGTTTCACTATTACAGGAAAGGCATAAGGAAGGTTTTAGCAACAAGACCATGCATATAATTCCTTTTTCGCAACAAATTGGCCTGGTTCATATTACTTGCTGCAGCGTTTAATAACTTTATCTTAAAATAGATGTCTGTAATCTAATTTGCAGTAAAACGCGTAATATTTTTTAATCAGGTTTTAAGTAATGTACCCAGTATCTGTTTTGTCTATCAGGATTTGTTGTCTAATTATTATACTAATATATCTATTATAATTGTCCTGCCCTAGAGAATTTATATTTAGGTAAATTCTAAGACAATAACATTATTTCATATTATTATTTTTATTAAATATATAAATACAATTGGTAATTTGATTTCGATGCGGGCACTGCTTAGAAACGAATAACAAATCCTCCGTCAACGCTCAAAATAGCACCGGTGATGTTGGAAGCTAAATCACTGGCTAGAAAAGCAATGGATTTTGCTACCTCCACCGGCTCACCAACGCGTCCAATGGGATGATATTGAATGCAATTTTTCAATATTTCACTAAGATCAGCTTGGCCGCTGCTTCTGCTAATAAATTCAGTTGATATAACTCCCGGATTCACAGAATTCACTCGTACCTGCTTCGGGGCAACTTCTAAAGTAACGCACATGGTGAAATGATCCAGAGTCGCTTTGGACATCGCGTATGCAAGCGAATGAACAGGCCTCAATGCTGCACCACTCGAATTATTAACGACGTTCCCTTTGGTCTTTATGAGATGAGGCATCGCTAATTTGGTCAGTTGCAAAACAGCCCTTACATTTGTTCGGAAAATTTCGTTGTAGTTTTGCAATGTGCCCGATTCCAAATTTCCCGTTTTTCCAAATCCTGCATTGTTTACTGTATACGTATACTTTACAGAAATACGTCGAGGCGACTGTATTTCTTGATTGTTTCGTCGAGAATCATCTCTACATCTTTTTCAACTGCTAAATCTCCTACCACTGTGAAGGGTTGCTCTGCTCCTTTCTGTTTCTTGCACTCTTCGGCTATTTTTTGCAAATTGGCTTCGTTTCTTCCAGTCAACGCTAGCTTGGCGCCGAGACCAGCTAGATAGACTGCAGTAGCTGCTCCGATTCCTGAGCTGGCACCGGTTATTAAAACTACCTTCCCCTTGAAGTCCATCTATAGACAATTAAAGACATCGTTAGAATACCTAAAATCGCACTGATTAAGTATTTATGTAATACACTCACTGTTTAGGTGATAATGTGTAATCTGCCACCCAAATAATGATGCTTCAGCAATCGCGCTACTTGAATTGTGACAAAAAAAACTGATTGCAAGGCCTATATTGGTAGGCCGATGCAACACAAAGTTGCCAATCAATAAATTTTATTCAAAATAAGAATTAAAATTCTCCTAACTTTGGGTGAGTTACATACATAAAAATATTATTAATTATCTAGTTTTCCGTCTTCTATAATAAGAGAATAATGACAAACAATTTAAACTAACTAGTTCTACGTTTATATTCTCTCGATATAGTGGCACATCTTTGTCGTTGGTCCAGTGGGTGATGATGAATAACCATCTTTGTCTATTTTCTTTTGTCCTTATTCCAGCAATCTATTAATAGTGCTATGTTTGTAGGATATGTCCAACATGCCGATATTTTTTATGAGCGATATGTTTAATTGCTACATATATGTTTTATTGCTATACTTTTTAGTTTTTGTTTCTGTTGCTTTCTTTCTTTGTGCTATTTTAAAGTTTATAGAGATTTCGCAGAGTGAATACTTAAATTCAATACGACTCCTTCTATCCTATTACAGCTGATATTCTCCTTTGAAATGTCTGGCTTCCGCGAATCTCTTTAGTCTCCAGACTGCATAGATTCAAGGTTAGTAAAGTATTATGATGATATCAATATCATCATAATAATTTTCTCACCTTGATTTATTAGTAAACAGGATATTTTGCTCCGATGAACTTTTTCTGCTACCAACTGTTACTGGTCTTCTTTGGAGAAGGCATTGATTGCTACAACGTCGGCATAATAATAATTGTTTATTATAGAGCCTTTAATTATATATTTTTTACCCATGAACGTGCGGATTGCTCTGATGCTCGTGAGTTATCGATGATCAGAGTTACAACTTTGTGTTGTGATGCTTCCTCGGCGAGCACATGCGGTATATAAACACAATGTTTTAATATTTAGACCATTTTATCATCAAAGGGAAGTCAAGAAGGGATGGCTTACCATTGATAGCGTTATCAGTGACAGTGAATAATTATGCTAATTGTACTTGCTTATATATCAGTAGAATTGCTGCAAGTAGGGTGAATTTCATGTGAATAAAAACTGATGATCCTGAAAGACGCTGTTTTATATACAATGATGAAATTGCCCTGTGTGAAAGACTCGTTGAAAAATTAAATTATTTCTTTCTTTGAGTACTATTTGTCATCAGGTAAGTCGTCATTTTTGCCTGTTATATTACGTCAATCATCTCTTGAAATTGAAAATATTTATTGATTAAATGTTACATGGTTTATCATCATAATTCACTACAATATAACAAGTAATTTCACCGCCACTGTAAATAAAGAGCAAGATGTCTCACTCTTTATTTTGAATAGCTTTACCGTAAATCAACTAAAATGTTGCCTTTGTCGCAGTTTGGTCGAAACGTTGGTTGCCTTCTTCCTATTCATTAGGGCAATTATGTTGAACAATTTTTCATGTTGGTAATGCTATATGTACATCACATTAACTAGGAAAAATGGCACAATCATAGTACAATAAAATAAATAACATTGACAATATTTCTCTGCGAAAGCAGCTCTATTATATATACTCGTAAGCTAACAACTAAGCGAAACGTGTTTAATACAGCAGTGGCCACAGCGGTCAATTTGATATTTAAATATAAGTATAGATATGTAGGTATTATCAATAATTATCTGTATAATCTATGGTATTATATAGGCAGGTTTATGTATTTCAACTGATGTCCTTACTGCATCTGTGGCTTTTGGCACCACGAGAATAAGACCTTTTATATTTTATTATTTATATATTATTAGGAATGGTTGATATTTGTAAGAATGGATCATTGTTAAAGGTACAGATTTTTAGAAAAAAAAACATAAATTTCGCAAAATGAGAATTGAAAATATCGAAATTTCGCTAAAATTCGCATATACTGCATAGAAAACCACTTTTTAATGAACCTAAAATGTTATATTTAATATAAATTAAAAGCTAACATTGTTGTACTTCCAGAATTCGACCATTTAGAATCGTCCTGTCCGTAACGGTGACATTATATTTAATAAAGAAGCATTCTGCTTCTATGCTGTTCAACTAACAGCGTAGAAGTAACTAACTCTGTAACGCTGTTTCAGCAAAGGTTGAAAAGCATCATTTAGTACCCCCAGAATATGTTCTTAACATTGGCATCTTTATTCCTATTTACTTATTGAAGTTTAGGCGATGAAAGTGAGTATACCCATCAATCAGCTCATTTTGAGAAAGTTCTCTGAAAAAAGGATTTTTTAAGGTTTTCGAGTAATGTGTTTTGTTTTAAGGTGGTGACTTGCAGCCACAGATGGGCAAAATAACTGACCTATATAGAAGTAGGCTTCATTTGTTGTATTTAATCTCATCTGCAGAGAAATTTTAGTGAAACTTTTTTCAGGTGCGTATTTTCGTATTTTTTTCAAATTTCAAGAAATTTCGCATAAATTCGCATCTATTTCATAAAAACGAAAATTCCTTACCTCTACTCATTGTACATAAAATATTAAAGTATATGTATATGTCAATAATACTAGAGTATAATAAGCTATCAAAAGTGAGCTTGTATTGGAATACCATGTAAGCGTGTGAGAAATAAATGATCCTTTATAATCCGCGTACTTTTTGCTGCTAACAATCGATTGACAAATCGCTAATAAAATTAACACTGTATCAAAAACTCAAAACCTGCTGTTGCTATATGACATCGAAACGAATGCTGATTTTTACTCTTGATATCTTTAAAATAACAAACATTATTAGTAAAACTCCAGGTCAACATGCTCCTATTATAAACATGTAAATATAAGGCTTTGAATGGTGTGTGCGAGCCACGTTTGTGAAAAGCACGTCGCCTGAGTGGCTTATAACGACAGAAGCGCCTGCAATTGCCAAAATTAATTTACTTACATCTGTATAACTTATATACACGATATTGTATTGGCCGATTGATCGTGTCAATACTGATTAGCATACCTCTAGTCGTTTTCTTTTTTCCAACCTTTGAATATTAAAAAAAAAAACTGTCATCAATTACCTTTGTACACACATAATACACGGCCCGACACATAATACACATACACGGTCCAGTGGCATAGTGGTTAGGTCGCCTGATCTTACATTGTAAGGTAACGGGTTCGATTCACGGCTGGAAATCCATTTTCCGTTGGGATAAAATTAACGAAATTGCATTTTAAGTCTGTCGATCATAAGTATGTCGATAAGGCAATAACAAGAGACACACTTAGACATATGTTACACGCATACACACATATACACACTTTATAGGAGGATCCCGTTCATTAAGGAATTTACCAAAAAAGGTTGAAAACAAGCAAACAAATAATACGTAAAGAGAAAGCGCACTGGATCTGTCATGACCTTAAGGTTCAAATGCACCGTCAACATTTTATGATTAACAAATCTCCTAGAAATCATAGCTTTATTCAAAGCTTTATAGCTTTGTTGCTTATGCAATTAAGAAACAATGTTACTTATATGTGTAAGCAAGCTAAACGTGAAAATTTCATTCTAGACAGTAAACTTTTGTGAAAACAAAGTAATGTAAAGTCACCAACGATAGTTGTTACAACTTCGCCATGCCAGCGAATTTAGATAGAGAGTATTTCAATTCCTCCTTCTCTTATAGCTCTCACTGTATACAATTCTTCTCACAAGCTAGTTGCCCTTCAATTTCAATTTCAATTTCAATTTATTTCCAAAAAATCTTAACAGATTGTAGAAACTTAATCTAGGTACATTTAACTTACAGTTTATTAGTCCGTTTTTACAATATATAAACTTATCACCACGTACATACAGTTACTTCATTATTGCTTTTAGGGCATAAAATTATTTTTAAGATTTATTTACTAAAACCACAAATTAAAATAATTAATAAAAATAATCAAGAAATTAAAATCAGAAAAAGTCAGAATAAATAAATAATGCTACTTAAAATTGTCAAAAAAAATGGCCAAAAAATTTGAAAAATTATTTAAAATTAACAAACTCACCGATGGAGTAAAAAGCTTTGTCTAATTAGAATTCTTTAAGTAATTTTTTGAATAAGCTTTCCACTTGAATTGTTTTTAAACTTTCCGGTAGCCTGTTAAAGTAATATGGCCCGGAGTATTTTGTGTCTTGCCTTGCTGTGGTTAGTTTAATACATGGTATAAAAATGTTTAATTTATTTCTCGTATTTTTAGTATGTGTATCTGAAAACTTTTTATAATCTGTTTCTTTATTCTTAAAAAACTCAGTCAGTAACTTAAAGGGATAAAGTGAGGTTAAGGTGAGGATTCTTAGCCATTTAAAAATGGGTCGACACGACTCTTCCCTTTTCACCTTTGCAATTATTCGCACTGCTCTCTTTTGGATTATAAATATGGGTTCCCTATGACAAGCATAACAATTTCCCCAGATCGTAATGGCATTACTTAGGATAGCTTCAATATAGCTGAAATAAACATTTCTTGTTTGCAATTCATCCAGCGACCTTCTTACTATACTTAAAGCATAACATGCGCGACTTAACCTACTTTCGAGGTTTTCACAGTGAAAGTTCCATTTTAAAAGTTCGTCGACATGGACACCAAAAAATATAGTACAAGGACTTCAACGAGCTACATCCCGCAAAACGTTGAAAAAATCAGGAAAAAATTAATGAGCACCCCAAAATCACTATTACGGAACTTTCAGAAGCGACAGGTGTCTTTTAGAATGCCTGTCAACAGAATTTGAATGACTATTTGGGGATGAGATGCGTTGGAGCAAAGTTTATTCCAAGAGCTTCCACACAGCTTCAAGTGGTCGTCGATATTTGGCTTCTCAGAGATGGACTGTCGTTCCCCACGCACCTTACTCAGCATACCTGGCTCCCTTTGATTTCTTTCTGTTCCTGAAAATAAAAAAGACCTCAAAGGTAAGAGATTGGAAGATGTGGAGGAAGTGAAAGTAACTTCGCAGGCGGCACTAAGGGAGATCGCAATCGAGGAATTCCAGAGATGTTTTGACCAATGGAAACACAGATTGCATGTGTTGCTTCAATTGAAGAGTACTTTATAAGAGACTAACTTGGTTTTTATTATTAAGTTATTACAATTTGGTTTAAAAACCGTTACTTTTGGGTACCCACTCGTATTAAGTTATAGAAGCTAAATACATATCATAAAGTCGAATGCGGTTGGCAAATGATAACATCTCATTTAAAAAGGTTTAAAATATTCTAACATGTAAACCGTGCTTCTGCACGGTTTCTGCAGTATCTCAAGATAAAAAAATAAAACTTAAATTTTTTCCTGAAAAAATGTGTTAGGATATTAGGATAATTTTAAGTACAGAAAAATATTGCAAATAATAAACTGACTTGAAAGTCATTTTTATCAAATCTTTTAAGTCTACTGACAGTAACTTTCTGTTGATAAAACTTGTCTATCTTCGCTTTTCCGTTTCGTCTTGCAAATTGATTACCAGTTATATATTTGATCGTCATCAAATTTTTAAATAAAATATTCTTCTGGTCGACAATATTTCTCCTCTTTTAGCCAAGTAGATACGGGGTACCACAGGGATCCATTCTTGGAGACGTCTTGCTACCTTTATATACATTGTATATATTACCAAATTTCTAGCATAAATCATTATCCATCGGTGACTTAAAATTTGATCCGACCAAATACTGTATTTTGTTACTGTATCCTAGACGACCAGAGTTAAAAATACAATTAAATTAGGGACAACTCTCTGACCCTAATTTATGGTCTGATGAAAATGTCAGTAGAAGAGTTGAAAGAGCTCGTCTCAAGACCGTAGTCAAAATTAGAATCCCTACTTTAAGTACCTTAATATTTATTTTATTGATTATAGCTACTGTGTGTATGGACCGTCCCTGCATAGAAAGACTGAGCGGCGACTGCAGACAATTCAAAATGCTTGTGTTAATTTAATGTTTCTTCTCTTCATCAATTTTGTCTAATAACATTACCTATATGTACGCATGAGCATATTATTATGTAACACATTTTACTGTTTACCGTTTTTACTTATTGTGAATATTACAAAGAAATAAGAAATAAAAATAAATTTCATCCCATTTTATTTTTACTATACGATCAATTAAAAAAAAATATCTAACTAATCATTGATTTTTATCGTCATTATCCTTGTTAACCATGTTTCCAATTTGATGTATAAATTGTTATTTTTGTCAAAAGAATGATGTTAAACAATTGAGTGGTTTACACGAAACCATAATAAAATACCTACTTATTATGATTCCTCTTTTATAAATTTTACCATTTTTTTATTTTTAACATATTATGGCCAGCAGCAAATTACTGATATGCTCATATTTGAAGGGCATAAGTGCATACGTTTCTATTACTTTTTACTGATATATTTGATAAAATTATTTTTTAAATCATTGATATTGTAGGCGCACACTCTTTCCTCTGAAATATTATTCATTCCAATGGTTGACCAAAATATTGCAGATGAGTAATTTTTGCTAAGTTTAAAATATTATCCACGAAATTATTTTTTTTTGTAGAAAGGTGAAGATTTCGTGTACAATATTATCGCTGTGGAAATTAGGCGGTATTTTGTGTCTTCCTATCATATCAACACGTTTAGTTCGGTCTTCTAATTAGATCGGCGACAGATTTAATAAACTGAGTCTTTTCTCATACTCTAGTGTCGTTTGTTCTCGTATTATTTTTAACCAATAATAATAACCTATGTGACATTTTATTTTATAGCAAACTTACAGATAGAAAATATATGATACTAGTATTTTAAAAACATATTCAAACGAAACAAATTTACTATCCTATGAATAGTTTACAATGCTTGCATTACAAATTAACATAGAAATAACATGAACACGTTGATAGTAGAAAAAAATACAATAAAGCTAATAATAATATAAGGGTAAGAAAAATAATAATTAAATAAATTAAAAAAAAGGTTATTTGGATAGAGCAAAATAGAAGTATGAGTAATTGGATAATAATATTTATTATACATAATATGATATAATACAATAGTATGTTATAATATAATAATCATATAATACAGTACATTAGGATGGCAGTTAGGGAAATCTTAAGAAGTAGGAGATAGGCTAGGTATGATTGAATCTTTTATTAAATTAATGGAATCATAAAATACATCTAATCCTTTACAAGATTTATCAAAAACGCGACACATTCTGGTAAGAGGTCTATTCGACCCGATGTTGTTATTGTATGGCAACGTCGTATGATTGTATAGTTTGTATGTAGATTACATACTCAGGCTGACTGTGTCAATGGAAAATGAATTGTAACACTGCCTTTTTTTTGGCCCCTTTTCTGACACTCAAATATATTTCGCAGCATTGTGTTACCAATATATATGTATTTGTTAAATCGGCCTACTAAAATTATCAGATAACGTGTGGAATTTAGATATAAATGTGAAGGGCATTTAGATTATAGCTTTAGTAGGTACCTAGACAACAAATCGACGTATGTAGCAAATAGGATTATTAAATGTGTTCTTTTTTATTTTTAGTAATTATTACATTGAATTATTTATTGGGAAGACATGGTAATCAAGAGCGACTTATAAAACAACGCATAATCATATTGAAATTGGCGTTAAACGCGAGCGAAGCGAAGCTTCGCCAAATTTAAAAATGGATTATAATTAATTCGTGGAATTTTATACCTGTCTTCTCCAGTAGCAGCATTTCAAGATTATTTTACATATATATTTTTACATGCATGGACAATTTGATTTCGGTTTTATATACACAGAGGGACTGATGAACATTGCACTCCTCTTCCAATAATTTAATAATTTACTAAAATGACTGACTTAATTGATTTTTGCCAATTTTGTCTTAAATGGAGTACGATTTCGCCCCTCCATTACGTGGACCAACCTTACAGGTCGCAGAACTTTGCCTTGTATTGTTGGGTATGCTAGCATGCTCTGACTATTTCGAAAGGTTGGTCGGTTTTTAAGGCACATTAGGCTACTTCCATTACATGAATGCAAGGTAGGGTAAGGATATCCCGCCATCGGAACCGGTCTCCCGCGGGAGTGTCTCTAGAAATGCATTCCAAACGTCAAAACGCTCCCTTTTAGGTAGTGGAAATATGAAAGATCCATCATTTTCTCGGATAAGTCCAACTCAAGATTTAACTCCTATTCAAAAGCCTCTTTGACTGGAAGGCTACAGCGGTTAATACTCTCGCGTCTCAGTCTGAAGGATCAGCTAGGATATTTTGCTCCTATTTACTTTTCTGCTACCAGCTACTGGTCTTCTTTGGTGGTGGTAGTGAGCGCTACATCGTCGGCATATTTAATATTCATTTTTACAATGCCTTCAATTGTACCATCCTTAGATCACCCTCCTTGCCATCTGTAAATAGGTTCAATTATTTGTAATGATACCACCATTTTGGGGGTGCTAATTAAAATTACGCCTTTCCTAGTACGCTAGCCCTAGGTGTCCCGGAGTCTGAACTGCTGACTCTACCCCAGCGTTCCATGGCCAAAATACTGTCTGATCTGAAAACATCAGCTTTTACAAAACTCTTGCCATATGTTGTCGCTGCTTCAAAGACTAATAATGATTGAAGAAGAAAACACCCTTGATCTTTCTTTTACTTAGATCTTTTTTTTTACTTTAGACAGGCAACTTTTTGAAAACAAATCACGTAGTGCAATGTCAAGTCACCAGCGCTAATTCTTACGAGTTCGCCATGCCAGCGAATTTAGATAGATAGTAATTAACTTGTTACTTCTCTTATAGCAATAACTGTAAAAAAAAGTCAATATAAGCGCTTTTAATTCAACATTTATTAGATTATGCAAGTTAACCGTATGAATATTATAAAGTCGAATGCGGATGGCAGCAATGGCATTCCAATCATAAAGGTTCAAATTGGCGTACCCGTGTTTCTGCAAAGACGTTTGATATAATGGCATTTGTTTTGTTCATTTTGGGTCTCATTATTATAATAATTATTATATTATACTTGTCCGTACAGAATATATATTGACCGAAATGCTATGACAATCTAATTATAAAATATTACTTTTTGATTTTAAATATATAAATAAAATGTGGTAATTTGATTTCGATGCTGGCACTGCTTAGAAACGAATAACAAATCCGCCGTCGACGCTCAAAATAGCACCTGTGATATTGGAAGCTAAATCACTGGCTAGAAAAGCAATGGATTGTGCTATCTCCACCGGCTCACCAACGCGTCCAATGGGATGAAATTTAGCGTAACTTTTCAACATTTCACTAACATCAGCTTGGCCGCTGCTTCTGCTCTGAAAGTCAGTTGGCACAACTCCAGGATTAACCGAATTCACTCGTACCTGCTTCGGGGCAACTTCTAAAGCAACGCACTTAGTGAAATGATCCAGAGCCGCTTTGGACATCGCGTATGGAGGTGACATAACTGCCCTCAATGATGCACCACTCGAAATATTAACGACGTTTCCTTTGGACTTGATGAGATGAGGCATCGCTAATTTGGTCAGTTGCAAAACAGCCCGAACGTTCGTTCGGAAAATCACATCGTAGTCTTCCAATGTGCACTTTTCAAAATTTCCCGTTCTTCCTAATCCTGCATTGTTCACTAAAACATCGAGTCGATTGTATTTCTTGATTGTTTCGTTTAGAATCTTCTCTACATCTTTTTCGATTGCTAAATCTCCGACCACTGTGAAGGGTTGTTCTGATCCTTTCTGTTTCTTGCACTCTTCAGCTGTTTTTTGTAGATTGGCTTCGTTTCTTCCAGTCAACGCTAGCTTGGCGCCGAGACCGGCTAGATAGACGGCAGTTGCTGCTCCAATGCCTGAGCTGGCTCCAGTTATCAGAACTACTTTCCCCTTGAAGTCCATCTATAGACAAATAAAAACATTGTTAGAATACTTAAAATCGCAGTGATTAAATATTTATGTATGTAATATACTCACAGTTTTTGTAATAATGTGCAATCTCAACGTTTACCCAAATAATCGTTCTTCATCGATTGCGCTACTGGAGTTGTGGCAAAATAAAACTGATTTCAATACTGATATACAAGAACGGTCGGAACAACACAGTGTTGCCAATCCAATATATTTTATTTTAAAATTAACATATTATTCATAATCTAGTTTTCCGTCGTCTATAAAAAGAGTATAAATAAAAACATATAAAATAGCCAGTTCTATGATCATATTCTCTCGATATAGTGGCACATAATTGTTGTAGATCCATAGTGGCACTTAAATGGGTGATAATGATTAACCAACTTAGTCTATTTTTGTTTCTGGTCCTTGTTCCAGCAATCTTAAATATTTCGGGGTAATAATAGTGACGTGTTTGTAAGATGTATCCAACATGTCGATATTTCTAATGGACGATCTGTTTTGTTGCTATTATATTTTGTTCTTGTTTCTGAGACGTTGCTTCCTTCCTTCGTATTATTTTAACCTTTAAGGCGACATGAGACCTCAGAAAAATGTCCGAAACGGGCGGACACGCGAAAAAATAGGCGGAGTCAATTTTGTAGGGTTTGACCAATAAAAATCCAGCGTTGACGAAGCGTCAAGCGCAGATTCCAAGTCCGCTAGCGCCGGGAACCAGACGCATACTAAACGGTCAATCGCAGCGCTAGCACAGAATAACTATCTTTACGCAGTGGTGGTATAAGGGTGTTAATGGCAAAGCATATTTAGCGTAACTCTCAGAGCGCTCTCACGTTTTAAATAATTGTACTTAATTTAGGGCCTAAATAAAAAAATGTGGCTAAATGCTGCTCTAGAAAATTAACCAGTCAATATAATGAAATTATAATAATTCGTTATCGAGGGATTCACGTAGAAACTTTTTTAAATTATTGCTTATATTTTTCAAAAACTCATTGAACTAAAATTCTTCAGAATACTTAAAACTTTAAAAATACCTATCATTTTTTTTTCAAGTTCTATCGTTTTTTTTTTTCATTTTTAACATTTTATGATTATATCATTATAGGCCAGCAGCAAATTACTGATTTTCCCATAATTGAAGAGCATAATTGTTTAAGACTATATTACTTTTTACTGATATATTTATTGAAAATATTTTTAAAATCATTGACACTATAAACGCACACTGTTCTAATGATTGATGAAAATATTGCAGATGAGTCATTTTTGGTAAGTTTAAAATATTATCAATGAAGACGAGTTTTCTTTGTAGATTTCGTCTACATCAATTCCGCTGTGGACATTATATTATAGTGTTTTATATATTTCTATCATATCACCACGTTTACGTTGGTCCTCTAATGTTGTCATCTTTAATAATTTCAGCCTTTCCTCACACTCTAGTGTCGTTCGTTCTCGTATTATTTTTAACGTATAATAATATTATATATGATATGGCAACGTCGTATGATTGTATAATTTGTAGATTACACTATCAAGTTGTTTGTGACATTGAAAACAGATATTTACTTTATATTGCTGGTTTTTTTAGCCTTATTCTGATACTCGAACATATTTCGCAATATGGTGTTACATTTTGATAAAATACGAAAAATACGATTTTTTTTTGTCGAATCAGCCTAATAAAATTATCAGATAACGTGGGACTTATAAAAGGCGTTAAGATTATAGCTTTTGTATGTACCTAGATAACAAATCAACTTATGTAGCATATATGATTACTAAAACTATTTTGTTTCCAATTATAAGTATTTTTTAATGGGGAAGACATTATTCATGGGAAGACAAAATAAAAAATAAAGAATTATTCATATGGAAGACATTATTTTCAGAGCTACTTATAAAACAATGTATAATTCATATTATTGAACGTGGCGTTAAACGCGCGGTGTCAGCTCCGCCAAATTGAACATTTGCTTTTCATTCTTTCGTGTAATTTTATACCCGCGTCTTGCAGTAGCTACATTTCTAGCTACGGTCATTGATTTTATAGTACTATAAAATCAATGCTACTGTCTATCCATCGCACACGTCAGTTTAATATAGCGATGGTGCCGTTTTGGCTATTGCGAATCTCGAAACCGTGTACAGAATAAAAATATGCCAACCTACTTTTAATGGATACTTAAATTGTACAACATAATTTGTGATTTTATGCCAAAATAAGCAAATAAGACATAATATATATATATATATATATATATATATATATATATATATATATATATATATATATATATATATATATATATATATATATATATATATATATATATATATATATATATATATATATATATATATATATATATATATATATATATATATATATATATATATATATATATATATATATATATATATATATATATATATATATATATATATATCATTCATTAAAAATGATATTTTTCACGGTCGGTTATGATATACTTTAGCTGGATCGTGTAAAATATTATTAATCATTTCTATTGGTTCGGTTTCTTGAATTTAAATTTTCAAGGAATTGTTCGATTTCAGAAATGTCATTTATCTTGACAACGGTTTACACCGAAATATAGAACCAACATTTTTCATTAATCATTAGTTTTTAGATATACTAATCGCCTATTCCTTTCCAGCATAGATTCTCGACTTTCACTTGTGTCACCACTGTATGAGGCAGGAAGAAGTCCGTTTGGCCAGACTTCTAATAACACAGCAGGGATTATTGACCAACACTGAAAGAATAGAGAAGAAAAAAAGGCGTGGAGTCGCTCCTGGTCTACACAGACCAGATAAGTCTCCTTTCATTTATTTTATACGTTAATTTATTTAGTATTAATACATAATTTCAATTTCAAAATAATAATTTACACTTATACTAATCATATATATATATATATATATATATATATATATATATATATATATATATATATATATATATATATATATATATATATATATATATATATATATATATATATAAATATATATATATATATATATATATATATATATATATATATATATATATATATATATATATATATATATATATATATATATATATATATATATATATATATATATATATATATATATATATATATATATATATATATATATATATATATATATATATATATATATATATATATATGATAGTTTTGTGTATATATTCTTTTTAGAATTGATCAATAAGATGATTATAAAGTAAATAATTATAAAAGCCACTTACATCGTGACGAAGGATTCCCTTGATCGGATTCGGGAATGCTTTAGGTGTTAACGAGAATGATGAATGCCTCTCACTTGCGGAAAGAGGAGTAGGTTTAAGTTGGGCCCATTTTTCAACTAGTAAACGCTCACCCTTCATCCAATTATCTCAAAAATTAAGCTACAATCCTTCTTTATACGTAAACTCACTCAATTTCCTATTATTTCAGGGGAAATAACAAGACAAGACGAGCTACTTGACAGATGGAAGAATTTAAAATTTCGAATTTCGTTTTTTTATTTTCTATAGGTGCGATATAAAGAAGCTGCGATCAATATTCAGCTGAAAACTTAAAACTAAAAGCGTGACATGCCCTCATATCAATGAAAGGAAGCAGTCAGCTCTTTCCTATTAGTTGAAAGATTACCTTTAACCTAAATGGATTATTTACAATGAACGAAACATAAAATATGTAAAAATTCAATATTTTGAAATATTTGATAGTTTTGTGTAATATATTCTTTTTAGAATTGATCAATAAGATGATTATAAAGTAAATAATTATAAAAGCCACTTACATCGTGACGAAGGATTCCCTTGATCGGATTCTGTCAAGTAGCTCGTCTTGTCTTGTTATTTCCCCTGAAATAATAGGAAATTGAGTGAGTTTACGTATAAAGAAGGATTGTAGCTTAATTTTTGAGATAATTGGATGAAGGGTGAGCGTTTACTAGTTGAAAAATGGGCCCAACTTAAACCTACTCCTCTTTCCGCAAGTGAGAGGCATTCATCATTCTCGTTAACACCTAAAGCATTCCCGAATCCGATCAAGGGAATCCTTCGTCACGATGTAAGTGGCTTTTATAATTATTTACTTTATAATCATCTTATAT